>JARQOC010000003.1:22639526-22671117 GCA_033576535.1 Allobates femoralis
GAGCACTCAAACAACCCAGTCCACACTTCCAGTTAGCGGTTCATCACTTCCGGTTAGCGTTATAGAAATGAAGTTGCAACATCGTAGGATCAACGGTGTTTATTCCCTCTTCGTGTGGTCTTACATGGTGCGGGTGGGAGGACGGGGGGGTTCTCAAAGGCGATGGCCGTTTCACACCGCAAGTGGCGCTTCAACAGGCATATAGTCCACCATATGCCTGTTGACTATATGCCTGTTGAAGCGCCACCCCACAAAGAGTGAATAAACACCGCTGATTGTGTGTTGCAACTTCTTTTCTATAAATCTAAACACAATAGCTGTATATACAATAGAGAATACAGAATAGAGACAGCTGCTACCTGTATACACAATAGAGATGGCTGCGGACCGTATACACAATGGAGAATGCTGCTGGCTATACATACAATAGAGAATACACAATAGAAACTGCTGCTGGCCATACACAATAGAGAATACACAATAGAGACTACTGCTGGCCGTACGCAATAGAGAATACACGATAGAGACTACTGCTGGCCGTACGCAATAGAGATGGCTGCCAGCCATATAGACAACATCCCAACAGCTTCCCTTTATTCCGACAGCCTCCCTCCATCCCGACAGCCTCACTTCATCCTTCCTCCATCCCAACAGCCTCACTTCATCGCGATAGCCTCTCTCCATCCCAACAATGTCCCTCCATCCTGACCGCCTCCCTCCATACTTCCTCCATCCCAACAGCGTTCCTCCATCCCGACAGCCTCCCTCCATCCTGACGGCCTCCCTCCTTCCATCCCGACAGCCTCCCTCCATACTTCCTCCATCCCAACAGCGATCCTCCATCCTGACAGCCTCCCTCTATCCCAATAGCCTATTCCATCCTGACAGCCTCTCTCCATCCTTCCTCCATACCAACAGCCTCCCTCCATCCTGACTGCATCCCTCCATCCTGACTGCATCCCTGTCTCCCCCACAGCCCCCCTGTCTCCCCACAGCCCCCCGTCTCCCCCACAGCCCCCCTGTCTCCCTCATAGCCCCCCTGTCTCCCCACAGCCCCCCTGTCTCCCTCATAGCCCCCCTGTCTCCCCCACAGCCTCCCTGTCTCCCCCACAGCCTCCCTGTCTCCCCCACAGCCTCCCTGTCTCCCCCACAGCCTCCCTGTCTCCCCCACAGCCCCCCTGTCTCCCCCACAGTCTCCCCCACAGTCCCCCTGTCTCCCCCACAGTCCCCCTGTCTCCCCCACAGGCCCCCTGCCTCCCCCACAGCCCCCCTGTCTCCCCCACAGCCCCCCTGTCTCCCCCACAGCCCCCCTGTCTCACCCACAGCCCCCCTGTCTCCCCACAGTCTCCCCCACAGCCCCCCTGTCTCCCCACAGTCTCCCCCACAGCCCCCCTGTCTCACCCACAGCCTCCCTGTCTCACCCACAGCCTCCCTGTCTCCCCCACAGCCCCCTGTCTCCCCCACAGCCCCCTGTCTCCCCCACAGCCTCCAGCATACCTTACCATTGGGGGAAGCTGTGGATGCGGAGCAGGGGTGCCGGAGCCCGGAGGGCGCACATCAGCAGGACGCTGCCTGCGAGCCGAGGAATAGCTGCGGGCCTGCGGCAGCTAGCGGTGGGCGCCGCCATGTTCTTTGTGGCCGGCGCCCACTAACAGTACAGCCGGTCGGTGAAAGCTGAGACTTCAACAAAATGGCCGCGGCTAATTGGAGACCGCGGCCATTGTGTAGAGGTCTCAACCTCTATTGACCGGCTGTACTGTTAGTGGGCGTCAGCTACAAAGAACATGGCGGCGCCCACCGCTCCCTGCCGCAGCTTCTCCCCGCAACTCCAGGGCCGGGCGGCGGTGACCGGACTCCGGTCAGGCGGGAATGCGCCCTGCCCAAGATGGCGCCCTAGGCGACCGCCTAGGTTCGCCTAGTGGTCGTCCCGGCCCTGCTAACGCCCCTGCTATTAGATCTAGGTGGGCTGTTAGGCCCTATAGCAATGCACCGAAACAAGACAGATGACCTATATGACCCAGCTGCACCCTGCAAAAGAAAAAGAGGGTAAAAAAAGACACAATAATAATAATAATAATAATCTTTATTTATATAGCGCCAACATATTCTGCAGCGCTTTACAAATCAGATTCATATACAAGCAAACAGTCATAAGAAAAAGTTTTGGAAGACACAATAATTAAAAACAGAAAATAATGACGACCCTGCACGCAAGAGCTTACAATCTACAATAAGGTAGGGGTGACACAAAGTACAGGGGCTTATTTACAATCATGGGCCAGCCGTTTTGAGAAAGTGTGGAATAGATGAGCGCGGAGTAAGTGGCCAACAGCTAACCTGTGCTGGTGGGTCTGGTGGAGTTAACCCTTTCATGACCTTGGAATTTTTCATTTTCATTTTCGTTTTTTGCTCCCCTGCTTCCAAGAGCTATAACTTTTTTACTTTGCGTCAATATAGACATATGACGGCTTGTTTTTTGTGGGCCGAGTTGTAGTTTCATATGAAATATTTTATTTTACCATATAGTGTACAGGGAAATGGCAAAAAATTCTAAATGCAGTGAAATTGCAAAAAAAAGTGCAATAACACATTTGTTTTTTGGGTATTTTAGTCGCCATGTTCACTATATGGTAAAACCGATGTGACGGGGTGATGCCTCGGGTGGGTACGAGTTCGTAGACATCCAACATGTTACCTTTACTGGTATCTAGGTGGTGAAAAAATTCAGAAGTTTGAAAAAAAAATGGACTTTTTGCGTCATGTTCTGCGACCCGTAGCGTTCTCATTTTTCGGGATCTGGGGCTGTGTGATGGTTTATTTTTTGCGTCTTTAGCTAACGTTTCTAATGATACCATTTTTGGGGGGATCCGCTGTTTTGATCGCCCGTTATTGCATTTTATGGCAATGTTGCGGCGACCAAAAAAACGTAATTCTGGCGTTTGGACCATTTTTTCCATTACGGAGTTCACGGCTCTAATTAACACTAGAACTACTGAGGTAGTCATTTTGACTACTTCGCACTATGTATTTCTATGTAGGTGTCACGAGTGCAGTAGTTCTAGTGTTAATGGATTTAATATGTTGATAGATCGGGCGATTCTGAACGCGGGCGATACCAATCATGTGTATTTTTTTTTTTTTTATAATTTTATTGTGATTGGGGGAAAAGGGGGGTGATTTGAACTTTTATATATTTTTTTTTTTACAGGTTTTTAAAAACTTTATTTTTTTATTAATTCTTATTTTTACACTGCCCCATAGAGAGGCACCCTGCTGCACAGGCTGATCGCTTCTGGGAGATACCGATGAGCTGCAGCTCATCTGTATCTCCCAGAATCGCGGATGGGCTGTGGTTGGCAGTGCCTGCCAACCACAACCCGAAAGTGCTCTCTGACAGCATCCGGGGTCTAGCCAGGACC
Source organism: Allobates femoralis (assembly GCA_033576535.1). Lineage (NCBI taxonomy): Eukaryota > Metazoa > Chordata > Amphibia > Anura > Aromobatidae > Allobates > Allobates femoralis. The sequence goes on from JARQOC010000003.1 coordinate 22,642,946, forward strand.
CCGGGCTGTCACGTGAACGCCGGAGATCCCGCGATATTATCGCGGGATCTCCAGACCAGGCGGGGAACAGCGCGTTCCCCGTTGCGGCTGCCTTGGATCCTGCTGTCAGTGATTGACAGCGGGATCCAAGGGGTTAACAGCGACGATCGGATCCCGGATACGATCGGTGCTGTTACCCTGACATCTCAGCTAATGAAATCAGCTGAGATGTCGGGTGTTTGATGTGAGCGCCAGACATTGAGCCTCCTGCCTAGGCGTAATCGTGGTGCTGCATACTGAGAGAGAGTTGTCAGAGTTAGGGAAGTTAGTGGAGGGCGAGATCATAAGAAGTTCAGTTTTGGAAAGGTTGAGTTTCAGTACACAGCGGACATGATATTGGAGACTGTGGTTAGAAAGTCATTGGCGTTCTGTAATACAGCGGGGTAAGATCAGGGGATGAAGTGTATAGTTGTGTGTCATCAGCATAAAGATGGTACTGAAAGCCAAATCTACTGATGGTCTGTCCAATCGGAGCTGTGTAGAGAGAGAAGAGGTCCAAGGACTGAACCCTGAGGGACCCCAATAGTTAGGGGAAGAGGGGGGGGAGTAGAGCCAGCAAATGATACATTGAAAGAGCGGTCAGAAAGATAGGAAGAGATCCAGGAGAGAGTTGTGTCCTTGATGCCAATGGAGTGCAGCATGGAGAGTAGGAGATGGTGGTCAACAGTGTCAAAGGCTGTAGAGAGATCAAGAAGAATAAGCAGAGAGTGGTCACCATTACATTTTGACATCAGGTCATTGGTCACTTTGATGAGGGCAGTTTCTGTAGAATGTAGGGGGCGGAAACCAGACTGTAATGCATCTAGAAGAGAGTGAGCGGAGAGGTAACGGGTGAGGCGGGAGCAGACCAGGCGCTCCAGGAGTTTAGAGATGAAGGGGAGATTGGAGACTGGTCTGTAGTTATTTGTGCAGGACGGGTCAAGAAAATTTTCTTTAATAATGGAGTAATGATAGAATGTTTGAAGGAGGAGGGGAAGACGCCAGAAAATAGGGAGAGATTGAAGATTTTAGTTAGGTGAGTGGTGACCACCGGAGAGAGAGACTGGAGTAGGTGAGAGGGGATGGGGTCAGTATTGCATGTGGTGGGACGAGAGCAAGAGAGGGGCCTGGAGACTTCTTCTGTGACTGGGTCAAATGTGGAGAGTGAGCCGGAGGAAATGTGAGGAGGGATGGAAGTAACAGGGCTTTGAGGTTGAGAGTTTATTTCCTGGTGGCTGTTTTCTATTTTCTTAGTGAAGTAAGAAGCCAGATCATCAGCACAGAGGTCAGTGACAGGGGCCTGCACTTTAGGATTGAGGAGAGAGTGAAAGGTATCAAAGAGTTTTTTGGATTGTTGGATAGTGAGGAGATCAAAGTGGTGAAGTAGGTTTGTTTGGCAAGGTGAAGGGCAGAGTTGTAAGTTCTCAGCATACATTTATAGTGAATGAAGTTTTCTGATGTGTGGGTTTTCCTCCATAGATGTTCAGCACTCCTGGAGCATCGCTGGAGGAATCGAGTTTGTGATGTGAGCCAGAGATGTTTTACTCTGTGTTTGGAGGTTCTGAGGATGAGGGGCGCTACTTGGTCCAGGGAGCTTCTGAGAGAGTCATTGTAGTGATTCACAGATCAGAACAAGAGAATGAGGAGATTGGGGACAGTGAAGAATGTAGAGAGAAATCTACAGGCCATTAACCATTATACAATGTGAGGCATTGGTGGGTATTTTGGACCAAAACATGTAAGCTTGTGACCAACGTCTAGGATCCTCACTCTTACGAGTCCCTAAACACTAAATTCATGATACAATTTAGAATTTATGTGCCTTTTTGCTATTTATTATACAGTATTTCTGAATTGGGGTTGGCATAAATGTTGAGATCTGAATTAATTTATTTATCTCGGGAGGGATCTAGAGTTGTGTAGAGCGGTAATGTCTATTCGAATGAGCCTTGTCTCATATGCTGTTTACGGAAGTATGTTGTTTAAGATTTTGTTGATTGTTTTTTAGCAGCTACATACCGGGAACTGAAGAAAAACCCAAGTTGCACTCTACGTCTAGGACTATTAGCCTCAGGGGCTCTATGTGAGCTAATTCATATAGGTCACTCTCACACTTATTTTGGTCAATTTCTTAAACCAAAGTGTAGAGAGGATAAAAACTTTAGATAACATTTTGCACTTGTTCTGGGCTTTGGCCCAAAAATCTAAATAAATGAAATTGGCCTCATAAATCAGAATTAGTTAAATGTTTTATTTGACTTGAAACAAAGTGAGCAAATTGCCAATTTTTGACAAAGTTTTCACCCGTGACACTCATAGAGTTATTTTAATCGACAACCCTTACGAATGAATATTCATTAATTTATTATAACAGATATTAGAAATTGTTTGCAAAGTCAGAGAGTAAAACGTGACATTTTTTATCTTCCTTAATCCATCAATGACCATAAATGAATATATCAAAGTGGATGAAGCCGTAACTCCGGACCCCATTGTCCTATTAGCACATTCCATTAGTGGTGTAATTTGATGAATTACACAGTCGTGTATCCACTCCTTCTCTCAATCACCTAATTAACTGACCTTATTCATGTTGATCCAATTAGCTAATCAATAAAGCCATTTACCAAGGTGGCCCTTCTTGCACCTCACGCCTGGGAATACACTGTTATGTCTAGCTGTAAACCAACCAATCGGTGAAAATCACAAACAAGTGGACTTTCCCATAAAAATTACTTTAGAATACTTTAATAATCAGATTAATATCAAATGACATATTTTTGGGAACAGGAAAGCTTCTACCACCCTCACGTTTAGATGGTGTAGATCCCGGTAAGTGTCGGGCGTCATCAACCACTACGTTTTTCAATACAGGTTTGACCAAGGCTGGTTGTAAATGACAGATGATCATGATGACAGTAACGGATGACTGATACATATTGTTTAGGGTTCCGGGAGTAGACTCACTGGAACGCTTCACCAATCTCGACCTGGAGGAGCGTGCCTAAGTTACTACCAAGTCTTCTCTAGAACCTCAGATGATGAGGTTAAGATTGTGCTGGTAGGTAGCCACCAGGTGCAACTCCAGGCTAAAGACCAGGAACTCCAACAAGACAAGTGCAAGGCTTGGGGCCCAAGGACCTCAGCAGGAACCAGGACCCGAAACACACAAGGGCAGCTATGGAGGAGAATCAGGGTCTGTGCAACACGCCGGTGGCAACACAGTAGAGCAAGGTACTGAGCAAGTCGCCAAAGAGGTAACGGCATCAGTATCCTCACTGGGTATGGGAGAGGAGAGTGCAGGGACATTGGTGCAAGGACGCACTGAGGCAGCGGGCACATGTGGGACTGAAAGTTTGAAGCCACACTATGTGTATTGGTGCTAAGCTCACTGCTGTTTATTTGTCATGTTTTTTAGGGCTTTCCCTCTTTTATTATACCCACTGTTGAATGATGCTGGAGGTTTTAATTCATAGAGTTTGGAACAAAATAGTAATAAGTGATATTTATGATTAATATTTCAAGGAAAGGAGGCTAAGACAGGGATCTAAGTGGTAAAGGTTCTCTTTGTGAAAAGTGACATGCCAGGTCTGGTATGTTAGTATAAGAGTATGAGGAGACTTAAATGCCTCCAATGCTTGTCTTTATTTCCAAGAAGAGCATTGCAACATTTTAGTCTCCTCATTAGGGATGGGCGAGTCTACTCGCTAGGACTCGTTACTCTGCGAGTAGTAAGGGACTCGCAGGACTCGGTACTTTGCAGCGCAGGGAGGCCCAAGCTTTCTGGGCACCCCCCGCTGCAAATTGCAGGCAGCAAGCGGGCTCTAGGACCCTGGAGCTGCGGCAGCCTGCAGGACCCGAGGGCACAGAGCAGACAGCCGGACTCGGTACTCTGCGAGTTTCCCAGCGATTACTCGCACAGTAACGAGTCCAATGCAAATCAATGGCAATCCTAGTTTTGTCAGAGACTCTGACAAAACTAGGATTGCCATTGACTTGCATTGGACTCGTTACTGTGCAAGTAATCACAGGGAAACTCACACAGTAACGAGTCCGGCTGTCTGCTCTGTGCCCTCGGGTCCTGCAGGCTGCCGCAGCTCCAGGGTCCTAGAGCCCGCCTGCTGCCTGCAATTTGCAGCGGGGGGTGCCCAGAAAGCTTGGGCCTCCCTGCGCTGCGGATTCCAGCCCCCAGCTGCTTAGCTGTACCTGGCTAGACATAGAAATTGCGCGGAGCCCCACACATTTTGTTTTTATTATTTCATGAAATTCATGAAATAATAAAAAAAAAGGGCTCCCCTATATTCTTGTGTCCGGCCAGGTACAAATAGGCACCTATTGATTTTGCAGAAAAAAAATGACGTGGGCTTCGCCGTATTTCTGGAACCAGCCGGATCCAGCAGGCAGCGACGGGCTGCCCCCAACCCCCAGGTGCCTATTTGTACCTGGCCGGACACAAGAATGTAGGGGAGCCCTTTTTTTTTATTATTTCATGAATTTCATGAAATAATAAAAAAAAAATGCGTGGGGCTCCGCGCAATTTCTATGTCTAGCCAGGTACAGCTAAGCAGCTGGGGGCTGGAATCCGCAGCGCAGGGAGGCCCAAGCTTTCTGGGCACCCCCCGCTGCAAATTGCAGCCCGCAGCCGCCCCAGAAGATGGCGCGTTCATTGAAGCGCCATCCTCTGGCGCTGAACCCCGCTCTTCCAGCGGCCCTGGTGGCGGTGGCACGCTGGGTAATAAAGGGGTTAATACCAGCTTTGTTATACAAGCTGGTATTAAGCCCGAGATTCTTAATGTCAGGCCAGGTTTGACCGGCCACTAAGAATCTCCAATAAAGGGTTAAAAAAAACACCACACAGAGAAAAATTATTTATTAAAAATAAAAAATACACAAAAGGTTTGCGCCAAACTGCTTTCATTAAATTGTGGGATCGGTGAATGATCCCCTCTGCTCACCTTCTATTGTTTTGCCTGTCCGCACAACTGGAGTAAGAGTTTAATCTGTCTCCCAGCTGGGCTCTCCTAGTTGGGCTCAAAGCAGCGAGGTGATAAGTGCACGTATTTCCCGTGTGTCCCGATGCACGTGACAGCTCGGGGGGAGTGATGGTGTGACGTCTGCCAGGTCCTGAATCACTTGAAAAAGGCGCAATTGGCGCTGAAACGCGTTGTGGCTAAAGGGATCCATATGCTGAATCATTAAAGCTGAAAGGTAATACTTATGTGAGCCGTGTCCTGTTAATGTACCTTAGCGCTTACAATATCACTCGTTTTATCTGGAGCTGCTTATTAAAAATAAAGACACAGACACCATTAGGGACTCCAACTTTATTACCACCACATATCCCTTCAAAGACCCAGGTCTTCTCTCTTCTTTCTTCTGTCTTCTGTCTTCCTTCTTCTTCTTGTTGCAGCGCCGGTAAGCACAGAGTTAACTGTGCTGTGACAGCGGGAGCCTATCAAACATGATTTAGCTTTTGTAGCAGATAGAGCCTGAAGCTTCCGAGACACATCTGCGATTTGTAAATCGCACATTACTCGCTATTACTCGCTTCCCCATTCATTAACATTGGACTCGCTAGACTCGCAACGAGTAGCGAGTCCCGGCTCGGACTCGCTAGAGTCAAGCGATTCCGAGTAATTTAGGACTCGCCCATCACTACTCCTCATACTGGCATGCTAGACCTGACATGTCACTCTCCACAAGCAGAAACCTTACCCCTTAGACCCCACTTAGCCTCTCATACAGCCAGATCAGATCTCACACTTTACACTGAGGAGGGGCAATATTCTGAAACTCTGTGTCTGCAAATTGGGATTCTGGTTTGGCTTTTTATCCTTAGTCAAATGACAAATTGTCTCTTCAGAGAGGACAAACTCTAACGCCACCTATTTGAAGTAGCAATCTTAAATGTGAATATTGACACTTTACCAAGCCTTACCATAGAACTTAGGATAAAAGCCAAACCAGAATCTCAGTTTGCCGACTCGGTGTTTCAGAGGATTGCACCTCATCAGTGAAAAGTATGAGATTCATTTGACTATGTGAGAGGCTAATGGCCACTTTACACGTCCCAACATCGGTCCGATGTTGGATACAACGGCGTGGGAGCACGCTTTTTCTGGGCAGAATTCCAAGATCGTAGAGATGTTACACAGAGCGATATCGACAGGCAACGCAACAGCGATGTGTACGCCCCCTTGTACGGCCGACCCAGGAACGACCATTTAACATGGAGAGAATAGAGGATGTTGTACTTCACATCGTAGTTGGGCGTTTACACAGCACGATCCGGCCACAACGTCCATCCAATATCGGGCAGTTGGAGAGCACGCTCATTTGATCCCCGATATCATTTTGGCATCGTTCTTGCATCGAATTGAACGTTTACACCAAACAACGCACGAACGATATCGGGGCCAACGCACGAACTACGTGACTTTTTATCGGAGTTAGACGCCGATATCGGGACGTGTAAAGTGGCCATAAGACTGGGATCCAATGGGTAAGGTTTCTCCTAATAGAGAGTGACGTGTCAGGTCTGCCATGACAGTATGAGGACACATAAACGCTGCAACGCTTGTCCTTATTTACAAGAGGAATATTGGAACATTTAAGTCTCCTCATACCGGGATGTCTCTCTCCACAAGGAGAAACCTTATTCATCTTGCAGAGAAACACTGCTCCTCTATGGGTCGTTGTGACTGCTCCTCTTCATGGAACCTGCCCAAGTAGTGCTCCTCATGTCATATACAGTATACTTCAACATCCATTGTCATAGCAAACATTCCAATCCAAAGCAAGGTAATTTGACATAATCTTTTTAAGAACCGCACAATTAAAATGCAATATAACTAAGGGCCACTTCACACACACAGATATCTGCAGATATTGTTTGCAGATCTCAGGTTGCAGTGAAATCATGGACACATTGTTCCAATTGTAACCGGCCAAAAAATGGAGCAATGTGTCCATGATTTCACTGCAACCAGAGATCTGCGAATAATATCTGCACAGATATCTGTGTGTGTGACGTGGCCCTAAGGCGGCCGTCACACGCATCAATTTTTTGAGCGATATTGTTAGCGATCACATGCACGCGCGATCGCTTACAATATCGCTCACATCGCTGGTGAGATGTCACACAGACAGACTCACCAGCGATGTGGACCAGCGAGATCGCTGGTAACTATGGTACACATCGGGTTACTAGGCGCCGCGCGGCGCTTAGTAACCCGACGTTTACCATAGATACCATCTCCCAGCATAGGCTCTGCCGCTGGGAGATCGTTCATCGTGGTGTCACACACCACGATGATGCAGATTGATCAAGCGATTATCGCTAGATCTGAGCTCCGGCTCACAAATCTGCGATCAAACAATCAAGCGATTTGACATTGTAAAATCGCTTGATTACACGCAGCGACGCACAAACGATATCGCTTAAGCGATCAAAAAGCAGATCACAAGCGATATCGTGCAAGAAATTGATGCGTGTGACGGCCGCCTAAGACGTATTACTTGATATGTGAAGCGGTGACATTTCCAGGGATCATCCCCATATCTCAGACTGTGATAACGTTCTGCTTTGCCCCAAGGCTCAAGTCCTTTTGGCCTCTGTCCCGGAACATTTGTAGTGCTATACAGCCTAAGCTCACCTCTATCCCTTGACATTAGTTTCACACTTGTCTCTTTCTTAATGAAGCCAGATGCCACTTCTGCACTGAAAGCAAGTCCTCTTGACTGTAACCACGGTCTCACCCACATCTCATGGTGCCTTTTTCATCTTCTCCTCCAGGTTTCTCCTGGTTAGTACCACAATGCTCTCCTCACAATGCTGCCTCTGTGTTAGGTTCTACCTAGGTCCATAATGGAATCTCGGAAACTTAATTTACTTTTGACCAGGGATTCAGTACCCCTTTTGGGATTACCTTTATAAATACAGCCCACCAAAGCCACAACCTAGAAGCAGAAAGAGAACAGCAAGAATAAAGTGACACAAGGTTAATTGTTTTCTTCCTTTAGATGAGAATTTGTTTTGTAACCAATTAATAACCAGTTGAATGGATCCAATGGTAGGGTAGTATAGAGATGACTTAGTATAGGGTTGAGTTCCCTTGGATTTATTATACTTAGACGTACATTCTATCTTGATACCTGATAGAAGAGATTGCTATATCACCTCTACTTTTTCCCTTCATAGGGCATTCCATACAGCGCTTTGGTGAAGAACTCATTGGTGCAGGGCTGACCTGGGCGGGGATTGGCAGTAGGAAACAGGAAGCGTCCCCATAGCCCGGAGCCCGCACTGAGAATCATGTTACCGGCCTGGGGCACAGCATGTACACTGGCACAGCACCGGACAGAGCAGCGGGCACAGCACCAGACAGAGCAGCGGGGACGGCACCGGACCGGACTGCAGGGACGGCACCGGACCAGGTTGTACATATTGCGCAGCGCTCCACCCCCCCCCCCGGCAGCTAGGGAAAGCCCAGTCGGCAGGATTTTTTAAACTTTATAAACCTATATCTTCGCTTCTACTAATCTGTTTTTTTAGCAAAAACTATTGCCCCAAATGTTTGTGCTGGGTGTAGGGACACATATTAACAGTCCGGGGGGGTCATTTGGGGTGGTTGGTTCCCTTTAGCATGTTTGTCAACTCTTAGAAGACAATATATGAGAAATTCCAGAATGTGCACGAACCACAGTAGCGCTCGCAGAAGCGATCATGGGGGAGTGGACCCGCTTAGCTGGGTTCCGGCTACCACCAGGAGGGGCTTGACTAAGCAACTACCTTGTCTTCATCAGAGCCTCTGATGGTGAGGTTAGGCTTGTGCTGGAATGTAGCTGCCAGATGCCACTCAATGGAGACACAGTACCTCTACAGCTGATTCCAGGGTTAAGGACATAGGCTTGACACGGGTATAGACAGGATTAGTCTCTGGTATGGATAGGTGGTGACTGGACGTCTTGTGCAGCAGGTATGGCAGGTGCAGTAGATATGGCAGCACGGCTGGTTCAGGCAGGAGCAGCAAGTATGGCGGCATGACTGGTTCAGGCAGGTGCAGCAGATATGGCAATCACTAGGACAGAGGCACGGGTTAGCGGACATAAGTACGAGCTATACAGGAACAAGTACGTAAACAGGATACTAGAATGGGACCTGAGAACCAGCAGCATGTCTCTACCACAGACCATGTTGTTCAGACACCCCCCATAGGGAGATGGTGCTTTAAATACTCTGTGATTTCCAGCCAGAGGCTGAGAAGCACTTTCAGGTAGAGCATGCTAGCCCTTTAAGGAAATGAGGGTGTCACATGCGCATCCTAAGTGCAGTCATGGGTGACCTGCGATGCAGGTGCAAGTCCTCGGTGCAAGAGCCAGACAGCGACGTGAGGTGAGAGCCTCGATCTCCCCTCTGCAGGGACATTGGTATTGCAACCGACATTCCAACCACCAAAAACTGTTTTCCTTAACCATGTGGCCTCTATAAATACTTTTTCCCGTTGATATTCTCCTGCCTCCTGAATTTGGTTTGATGCATAGGACAACTTTGCACTCTGGCACCCGGGGGTAGAAAACTGTCCAGAAAATATTGCAAGGTTCAAACAATGCCTGGGAGATTTACCAACTCTTTTAGGACTCCAATCAATCTCCCCTTGTTGAGTGGGCTTTTCGGAGTTTCGGAATCACCCCTTAATGCCTACTGTTGGGCATTCGCATCATTCCAGTCCAATTCATTTGTTTGCATATTAGATTTTAATTCAGGCAAATAATGGGATAACAGAAAAGTTTACACATAAAACATTGGACAAAACAAATCAAATATTTTAAAAAGAATAACTGCTGGCACATCTGGAGTGAGTCTCTCAGTTGGGCACTTGTCCTGGCCGCTTAGTTAAACGTGCACTTGATGACATTCATATGTCCATTAATTTTAAGGTCTAAAATTTAACACCATGTTCTAATGAGCTGGGAAAAGTCACACCTCTGTGGATGGCCCTGCAGGAGGCGAAAGGGGGAGTCAGCCACATTCAAAAGAAGTCAAACCCCTTCGTTCTTTTTACTGGGGAGGAAATAAGACATCAGGGAAAACAAGCTAAAGGCTCAGACATGTGCAAACATCCTCGTGTGTTGACCGCCGAGTGTCCTCAGCTAGGAAAGGGAGAGGTTGAAAGAAATGAAGTCTATGAGTGCGGAGGTCAACCGGAGTCTCATCACTAGTGTCAACTAAATGAGATTTCATCACTTAGGAAAGTCATTATAGGAAGCAGAAAAGTTTGTCCCAAAAAAGGTAGAGAGAGATAGCGGTCTGTCTCAGAACCTTCCTTGATTGGCGTGATAAGTAATAAGTATTACAATTAAATCTGATGATGAATTACATTTTTACCAATGTGATCAAACTTTGATAAAAAAAAAAAAATACAAGCTATATTGTGAAATAATATTGATCTTGTTGTTTCGAGCCTGGACCCGATATAGTTTACAGGACGACATTAGCTCTTCTCCAAGAGGAGGGCAACTTCCAGTAACAGATGAGGTGCTATGTTTCTGAGCACACTTACAAATGTAGCAAGACAATGACAAACCATTTTATAAGTATCCAGAGGACCCGGCTTCAGTAAAGGGTCAATATTTGTATAACATTTGTAAGGGGGGGCTATGTTTTCCGAGGAGGCAGATTGACGATAATGGGAGAGAAGAAAGCAGAAGAGTCAAGTCGTCAAGTCACACTCATGTCCTCAATTACTGGATCTGCCCCAGATTAGGCAAAGGTGTCCGGATCGTTAGTCAGGTGACACTTCTCTCCACAGAGTCGTGAGATCTCCCACTCCGATATTCCAGCTCTCCAAACACTGACACAACTGAAGAGACACTCAGGTGTCATCCGCCATGTAATCAGCATTAGTGGCTGTGTATAGCGGTATCACGTGGGAACTGTATGGCATTATTACTTGTATATTGTTTATTGGTTGGTGTTATATTGTATTCTATGCATTGCAGTATTATTTCGGAACTGCTGTACTGTGCAAAAGTTTTAGGCAGGCGTGGGGAAAATGGTACAGTACGAAGCCTTAAAAAAAGAAGTGTTTGTAGTTATTTGTATCAATTAGCAAAATGTAAAGTGAATGAACAAAAGAAGAATCTAAATGATGTACAGGTTCAGTGTTCACTCTTTACCTTCAGTTCTTCCAGCTATAATTGAACGAAGTCAGGAGTTTTGTAGGATTATTGTAAGGTGAATAAGTAACCAATCAGGTGACAGTATTTTTCATAGGTTGAATAACAGTTTTTAAACTGGGTGAGGAACAGCCAACGTCTCCTACTAAGGTGAGATTGTGGAAGACGGTTTCTACTGGTTACTATTTTACTGAAAAAACACAACAAATAATTAGTACAACTTAATAGTAGATCAGTTTAAAAAACCTATACACACATACCGTATATACTCGTGTATAAGCCGACCCGTGTATAAGCCGACCCCCCTACTTTTGCCCCCAAAAACTGGGAAAACTTATTGACTCGCGTATAAGCCGAGGGTGGACTCCAGCACAGGTATACAACCCCCAGCAGTGAGGTATACAGCAGCCTCCCCAGTGGTAGTATACAGCAGCAGCCCCAGTGGTAGTATACAGCAGCCCCAGAGGTATATACAGCCCCAGAGGTATATGCAGCCCCAGAGGTATATGCAGCCCCAGAGGTATATGCAGCCCCATATGCAGCCCCAGAGGTATATGCAGCCCCATATGCAGCCCCAGAGGTATATGCAGCCCCATATGCAGCCCCAGAGGTATATGCAGCCCCATATGCAGCCCCAGAGGTATATGCAGCCCCATATGCAGCCCCAGAGGTATATGCAGCCCCAGAGGTATGTGCAGCCCCAGAGGTATATGCAGCCCCATATGCAGCCCCATATGCAGCCCCAGAGGTATATACAGCAGCAGCAGCCCCAGGGCTGTATACAGCCGCAGCCCCAGGGCTGTATACAGCAGCAGCCCCAGGGCTGTATATAGCCGCAGCCCCAGGGCTGTATACAGCCGCAGCCCCAGGGCTGTATACAGCCGCAGCCCCAGGGCTGTATACAGCCGCAGCCCCGGAGGTATACAGGCCCCCCATCAAGTTCCAGGGCCCCCCCCCCCTTGCGCGCCAGCCTGTAAAGGAAAATCATACTTACCAGTGTCCAGTCGCGCCGTCCGCAGCTGCCGACATGACGATCCCGGGCTCCATTCAGCGTCTTCCGCATTTCCTGTAGTCGCGGGCAATGACGTCATTGCCCGCGACTACAGGAAATGCGGAAGACGCTGAATGGAGCCCGGGATCGTCATGTCGGCAGCTGCGGACGGCGCGACTGGACACTGGTAAGTATGATTTTCCTTTACAGGCTGGCGCGCAAGGGGGGGGGGGGCCCTGGAACTTGATGGGGGGCCTGTATACCTCCGGGGCTGCTGCGGTATTTTTTTATTTTTTTTATATACTCGCGTATAAGCCGAGGGGGGACTTTTCAGCCCAAATTTTGGGCTGAAAAACTCGGCTTATACGAGAGTATATACGGTACATCTTTATTGAACAATTCTGAAAATAGGGGAATTCAAGTGAAGTTGGGTATCCACTAAATGGTCTCCCTGTCCCTGACTGAGACCTAAAAATGTCCCTATCTTGCCGCAGAGGTTGGCACCCTAAAGATGGTGATGTTGTGTCCTCACCCAGTGTAAACTCACCCTTAATATCCCTAAAATTACCCTGATGCTTTGTCACCACAGATCAGTGTAAATACGTTGAGCAGGGTCACCACATCGTCAATGTTAGGGCCCCTTTACACGCGGCTACATTTCTAGGGTGGCTACAGGTAACTTACTGGTTGCAGTGAAATCATGGAGAGATTATTCCATTTGTACACAGCAACAAGATAGAACCTTGTCTCCATGATTTCACTGCAACCAGTAAGTTACCTGTAGCCACCCAAGAAATGTAGCCGCGTGTAAAGGGGCCCTTAGGGTGCCAGTCTTTGCATAGCAAGGTAGGGACAATTTTAGGTCACACGTACCCTCAGACCCTAACCTGCATTTAGTGGACTCCAAACTTTCACTTGAGTTCCCCTATTTTTATAATTCTTCAATCAAGTTTTATATATCTGGGGGATTATGCTATTAATTTACTGGACTGTATATGTCTTTGTGAGTGGATCAGGAGCAGGGTCATCTGTGAAATCGCCCATTGCGATTGGTTGATCCCTTATTATCAGATTTGCACAGGTGTTAACTGGTATTGTGATCCTGCCTCTGATGATAACGAGACTGCTGAAAACTCTCCCTGAAACGACCAGAAATAGCCCTAGTGGCCAATGTGCAAGATTATGAAGGACATGAAAATAAACCAAAAAATGTTTTAACAAGATACAGTCCTAGTAATACAAGAATTTGATTGAAACAATTGATCAACTACAAAATAGCTTCCCTCTTGACTTTTGAGACGTCCACTGATCGGGAGAATGTCCATGCCGATATCCACATTAAAGTGAATAGCTGTAAGTTTCAGCACCAGACTCACCCTCTTAAACGAGATTTACGCTGTTTTGCGCATTGACGTAAAGAGTCACCAGCGGTCCAATGAAAAATGTGGCCCTTTTGTAAATTACTCTGTGGTTATCATTGCAAAGTTCATTACATCAATGATGTGTTTCATATGAGAGAGAGGTCCAGGTGAAGAGCAGCGGCTCAGGAGGCTCAGAATGAGAAGACGGCTGATATGTAATGATTGCAGGACAGGTACGTAAGGGCCAAGTAGAGGTGAGTATCAGGGACAGCCATACCATTGGTGCAACATATGCATCCATAGAGGACCCCAAGATGCAAGGCAGGCCACGTCTACCACCAAAGGAGGTGAAATTGTGCACTATGAGCTAGTATATTGCAAAAGGCCGAAAAAATAGTTCTTGCTCCAGGGTCCCTCTTGTGTCTGTGTTGGCTCCAGTTGAGTATAACAATAATAATAGTATAATAGTTTATTTTTCAACTTCTCCTGGGTTATCTGAATCTAGTAAAATGGCAGAAACAAGCTGAATTCCCAAAAATTCAGATACCTTAGAAGTATTGGAGGCGTTTGTGCAGAATGTGTGTTATACCTGCTGCGGCGCTGGCACCTCCTCATTATGGAGACCAGTGGCAGCGGAGTACTCACCCTTCCAGCAGTCCTGTGGTGTCTGCCCGGGTCTCATCACCTGCTTCCTGCTCTCAGGTCCTGTGCACGCCACATAGGTCTCCTGGTAGCACTTTTAGGCCTCGCAGCATGCCCCCACTTGTTAATGCACCCAACCTGGAAATGCTTTTTAGCCTACGGCTGAGAAGCACAGAGCATTTTAGGCACGTTTCCCAGTTGGAAGGTACCTGTGCAACGTGGTCTATACCTTGAAGATATGTTGTTAGTTGTCAGGTCCCCTGTTGTGTCTGTCTGTAGTCCTGCTGCACCATCTGGAACCATTTGCTGCTGCTCCGTCTGTATCAGTACTGCCGCACCATATGCATCAATTCTGATGCTCCACCTGGACCAGCCTACTGCTGCACTATGTGAACCTGCATTCAGCTGTCCCGGCTGTCCCAATAAAGAGACTGTGCCTGTCCATAAAAGAGCTGACCCCTGGCTGTTGTGGTTCCGAGACACCCTGGCACTGCATCTGTCAGCTACCTACCAGCTCAGCCTATCCCCACCTCCTGTGGCTTTAGTAGGAGACTTGGTGGTCGCTCAGGCTTACTTCTCCAGGTGGTAATCAGGGCTATGGCCCAGTGGGTCCACTCCTGGACACTTGCCCCTGTGAGTGTTACAATGCTCATGTCTCCAGTAAGATATGATTTTCTTTATTGAAGTTCCATTAAAAATTTGCTGTGATAACAAAAAGTCAAGATGCTGATACGTTTCGCCTTTACAGTCTTCATCAGAAGTCAAAATCGGTCAACATGTTATTTTCTAGTCATAACAACTTTTTAATGGAACTTCAATCAAGGAATTCCTATTTTACCAGAGACACCAGCACTCTTTTATTTGCTTTGGACTTTGAATTGTTTGCCATGTCTTGCCGGGTCTCTTGATCTACATGCGGTGGTGGAGATGTGTGAATGGTGAACTGGAGTTTTGTCTCCGACAAGAGTTTCCCTGTGCCATTTCTCTACCAAACCAGAGGCAATAAAGAAGTTTGAAGGCCAGAAAAAAGACAACAAGACCTTATTACTAACATTAATCTCCTCTATCAAAAAAAGGATGAAATTATTGAGCAGTGAAATGCCCCACCAGGACTCCATTCTGCTCTTGAGGACAGTTTTTTTCCTTACTTCCTCAATTTCATCAATTTCTTGTGTCCTTTCATGTGATCACTCTCTTGACAGCTAAGTCTTTAAAGAGATTACTCTCGGTGAGCACCTTCGTAAACTAGCTCTTCTATAGCTTCATTTCTTGAGCTGACTCTCTTCTATATCCATTCTCGGCAATGTATCAAAGTTTACAGAACCCCCCATCTGAGGTGCCCCAAAAGCCGTGGGGTACTCGAGACCAGATTGCTGCTGTCACTAGGGGAAGTCACGGGTGTCGTGACCCAATCCCCTGGCCCTGCGTTCAGCTGAAAAGAGTAGGGGCTTTTCTGGCATTGTTGAGGAAGGGTTTATATACAAGGAGGTTTCGTGACGCCACCCGTGGTATGTGGCTAGGGATGGCCACCGCTGCTGCAGCACCTTAGGGATGATGGACGGGCAACTGGGATGGATTGGCTCTCCACGGGCAGAGCAGCTTCCCCGGGGCAGTGAAGGTAGTTGGGGTTTTGGGTGCAGGACGATGGGCACAAGTAATAGGCAGACTCATGGTTTTGTTGTTCACTTTGTCCTTTACTGATGATTCCAAGCAGATGTCCACGAAGTCTTTGAGAGCAACTCGGAGTTACCCATCCGGTAGGGTCTTTGGCTCCCTTACTGCACCCAGTGTATTTGCTCCTGCAGCTGCATGAGCTGAGCTGTCGGCCCTGTCTCTTCCTGCAAGGTGGTATGACAGGCAACTCGAGTCCTTTCTTTCTACCCTGTTCCCAGGTGTCAGCTCCTGAACTCTCTATGTTGCTGTGTCTGTGGGTAGGGTGTGGCTGTGGAATCTGGACCCTGCACAATCTTGGACTCCGGTGTCCGTTCTTTGCGCCTTTCCTCTGGGGTGAGCACGGGGTTGCTCAGCGTCCCAGGAACATTCTTGCTTCTGTCCTCAGACCCTAACCTCAGGCCTGGAACTTAGTTAGCGACCTTGGGGTGAGCTTAGCACGGCTCTTTTACACCCAGGTCCTCTTCACAGTCCTCACAGGAACTGCACTAACTAGACCTCCCCAGACCAGAATTTATAGGGAAGCTCACCCTGAATCTGGGCTTGGTCTCCCCCTTCTGGCCTGGAGGTGTAAGTGTTGTGTGTGTGTTACGTGATGAGAAGACCTTTTGGTTCTCTGTTGTGACACCACCACCCGGGGGCAGTGATGACACTGTGGCACTTTGACCCACGGGTGCCACACATCCATCTTTGTTATATTCTTTTGCGTGCCTTCTTGCTAAATCCGCCATTTTCTTTGAGTTTATGGCGTAACACGACTGAATATTTTGAGAAAGAATGAAGGCTCATAATATGTTCCCTGGGGAATATGGAAGGATTTCTCCTTCTTTAGCTCAATTGCGGATTGTTGTCAATGAGATTGGTATCCTATGTTATCTTTGGTAAATCCTCTATCTCCAATGGTTAGAATTACTTATGGGGACATGGCTGGAGAGATGTGTCCCCATCTTAATGACCTCTATAGCCTTTAACTCCTTCAGGACCCAGCCTATTTTGACCCTAAAGACCTTGGCATTTTTGTGCATTCTGACCAGTGTCCCTTTATGAGGTAATAACTCTGGAACGTTTCAACGGATCCTGGCAATTCTGAGAATGTTTTTTCGTAACATATTGGGCTTCATGTTAGTATTAAATTTAGGTTGATATTTTTTGCGATTATTTGTGAAAAAATCTAAAATTTGGCAAAAATTTTGAAAATTTCGCAATTTTCTAATTTTTTATTTTTATTCTGCTAAACCAGAGAGTTATGTGACACAAAATAGTTAATAAATAACATTTCCCACATGTCTACTTTACATCAGCACAATTTTGTTAGGAAGTTATAAGGGTTCAAAGTTCATGAGCAATTTCTCATTTTTCCAGCTAAATTTACAAAACCATTTTTTTTGTGACCACATCACATTTGAAGCCGTTTGAGGGGTGTACATGACAAAAAACACCCAAAAGTGACACCATTCCAGAAACTGCACCCCTCAAGCTAGTCAAAATTACATTCAAGAAGATTATTAACCCTTCAGGTGCTTCACAGGAGCTAAAGCAATGTGGAAGGAAAAAATGGACATTTTAATTTTTCTAACAAAACTGTTCTTTTAGCCTCAATTCTTTTATTTTCACATGGGCAACAGGATAAAATGGATCCTAACATTTGGTGGGCAATTTCCCCAGAGTACACCGATATCTCATATGTGGTCATAAACCACTGTTTGGGCGCATGGCAGGGCTCAGAAGGGAAGGAGCGCAATTTGACTTTTGGAGCTAATTTTTCAATCATAAAGAGAAATGGCGCTCCTTCACTTCTGAGCCCTGCCGTGCGCCCAAACAGTGGTTTATGACCACATATAAGGTATCGGGGTACTTAGGAGAAATTACTCAAAAACTTTTAGGATGAATTTTATCCTGTTGCCAAGGTGAAAATGAAAAAAGTTAGGCTAAAAGAACATTTTTGTGAAAAAAAAAGTACTTTTTCATTATTACCGATCAATTTGTGAAACATCTGGGGGTTCAAAGTGCTCACCACCCATCTAGATAAGTTCCCTGGGGGGTCTAGTTTCCAAAATGGGGTCACTTGTGGGGGAGCTCCAATGTTTAGGCACACAGGGGCTCTCCAAACATGGTGTCCACTAACAATTAGAATGGAAAATCAGCTCAAATTGTTAGCGAACACCATGTCATGTTTGGAGAGCCCCTGTGTGCCTAAACATTGGAGCTCCCCCACAAGTGACCCCATTTTGGAAACTAGACCCCCGAAGAACGTATCTAGATGCATAGTGATCACTTTAAACCCCCAGGTGCTTCACAAATAAATCTGTAAAAAAAGGTACTTTTTTCACACAAATTTTATTTTTTTATTTTTATGGATCAATTTATGAAGCATCTGGGGGTTCAAAGTGCTCACTATGCATCTAGATACGTTCCTTGGGGGTCTAATTTCCAAAATGGGGTCACTTGTGGGGGAGCTCCAAAGCTCAGGCACACAGGGAGGGGATCTCCATACGCGACATGGTTTCCGCTAACAAATGGAGCTAATTTTCTGTTGAAATTGTTAGTGGACACCATGTCGCGTATGGAGAACCTGTGTGCCACCAACACAAGGGCAACTGGTAGAATTGGGGTACAGCACCAGAAAATGGCGCCTCTAATGAATGCCCTAGTTGCTGGGGTGGCTGTAGGTTGCAATTTTCAGCGTGGGGGCCCACGTTTGGGTCTCTCCATGCTGAGGATTCCAGCTCCCCAGCTGCCAAGTTGTACCTGGCTGGCAACCAAAACTACAGCGAAGGCCTTTTTTTTTTTATTTCTAGAACTGATTTTAGAAAAAAAAATGACGTGGGGCTCCGCCATATTTTTGGTCCAGCCAGGTACAACTTGGCAGCTATGGATTGCCACCAACCCCCAGCTGCCTTGTTGTACCTGGCTGGCAACCAAAAATACAGCGAAGCCCTTTTTTTTTTTTTTTTTAGTTCTAGAACTAATTCCAGAAAAAATTTGATGTGGGGCTTCACAGCTGGGGGCTGAATCCTCAGCATGGAGAGGCGCAAGCGTTCTGGGCCCCCCATGCTGCAATATGCAGCCCGCAGCCACCCCAGTGAATGTAGCATTCATTGAAGCGCCATTTTCTGGCGCTGTACCCAGGCTCTTCCAGTTGCCTTTGTGCCGGTGGCAAACTGGGTAATAAAGGGGTTAATGCCAGCTTTTTATTGGCAGCTAGCACTAAGCCCGAGATTCATAATGTCGGGCCAATGTTAGACCCGCCCATTAGGAATCTCTAGTAAATAGTCAAAAAATACACCACACAGGGAAAAATCTTTTTATTTGAAAAAAAAAAACACAAACAAAATCAGACTCCATCTTTATCATAAAGATCCGACGTAGTCCACAACGAAGGTCCCATGACACTCGATCGCCTCCGACGTAGTCCACAACGAAGGTCCCACAACGCTCAATCGCCTCTGCTCAATCCAGAGACTGCAGCAAGGGATCAAGTGTCCTCTTCCTACAGTCTCAGGGGTCAGAGTTATGGTACACTGTATGGCAATGATCTGTCATACAGTGTACTATGACTATGATCCCAGAGGCTACAACAAGAGGACACTTGATCCCTTGTTGCACCCATCCATCCACCCATGCATCCATACATCCACCCATGCACCCATCATCCACCCATGCACCCATCCACGCATGCACCCATCCACGCATGCACACACACATTCATCCATGCACACATCCATCCATGCACGCACACATCCATGCACACATCCATCCATGCACACATCCATCCATGCACGCACATCCACGCATGCACACATCCATCCATGCATGCACACATTCACATATCCAGGCATGCACACATCCATTCATGCACACATCCACGCAAGCACACATCCATCCATGTAATATCTATGCATGCACACATCCACATCCGCGCACACACACATCAATCCACGCACACACAAATCAATGCACGCACACATCAATGCACGCACACATCCATGCACGCACACATCAATGCACACATCCATCCATGCACACACACATCCATGCACGCACACATCCATCCACCCATGCATGCACCCATGCACCCATCCACACATGCACCCATGCATGCCCCACTCACCCATCCATCCACCCATGCACCCATACATGCATGCACCCACTCACCCATCCATCCACCCACCCATGCACCCATGCATGCATGCATGCACCCACTCACCCATCCATTCATTCATTCATTCATTCATTCATTCATTCATACTTATTTGAGGAGGAGGAGCCCAGGAGAGGAGGAGGGGCCCACACCGGAGCAGTGGAGGCTGGCTGGCGGGTGCACCACTGGGTGCAGCCCGCTGGAAGGTGAGGGGGACCCTGGGGGAGGCATCAGCTTCCTCAGCCCCCTCCGTGATCGCACCAGGAGGGGGCTGAGGAAGCTGACCGGCGGGTGCACCGGTAGGTGCAGCCCGCAGACAGATGAATGGTGCCACCAGGAGGGGGAGAAAAGGGATCGGGGGTGGCTGATGAGCCCTGGAGAATTAGGGGCCTGAGGAGGGAGAGGGCACCTGCCAACCCACCCCTCCAGATCTGATTGGAGAGCTCTAATCAGATCTGGAGGGGTTACTCACTCTTATCGGCAGTTTCAATTTTAACTGCCAATCAGAGCGAGTTTAGCCATGGGGGGGCTAAGCCACTTCCCCCTGGGATAAAGTTTGGGTCCTTGCGATCCTGCAGTTCCGGTGACTTGTCACTGACCCAGTCACCGGAGCTGCAGGAGCGCAAACAACCCATGACGTTATAGAGACGTCATAGGTCAGGAACACACCGACTTTCATGACGTCTCTATAACGTCATAGATTGGCAAGGGGTTAAGCTTCCTTCTATACTGAAGAATAGATTGAGTAACTAATGGCTATTTTTTTATTGTGATAAACTCTATGTTGCCCTAATAATCCCAAAAAACCTTTCAGCTCCAATAAGCGCCCTACGTAAACTAGCTCTACTATCATTACACGCCCTTGTGATGCTTCATTTACTGAGCCAACTCTCTTCTATAACTACTCTCTACAATGTATCAAAGTTTACAGAGCCCCATCCACCTTTGTTATATTATTTGCATGCCTTCCTGCTGAATCCACCATTTTCTTTGAGTTTATGAAGCAACACGACTGAATGTATTGAGAAAGAATGACACTCTCAATATGTTCCCTGGGGAATATGGAAGGATTTCTCCTTCTTTAGCTCAATTACGGATTGTTGTCAATGAGATTGGTATTCTATGTTATCTTTGGTAAGGCCTCAATCTCCGAAGGTTAGAATTACTTAAGGGGACATGGCTCGAGAGTTTTGTCCCATCTTAATGACCTTTATAGCCTTTAAGCTTTCCTCTCTACTTTAGAATGGATTGAGTAACCCAATGGATATTTTTTTATTATGATAAACTCTGTGTCGCCCTGATAATCACAGAAATCGTTTCTGCTCTCAATGAGCACCCCTATGTAAACTAGCTCTACTGCACTACCATTACATGCCCTTGTGATGCTTCATTTCTTGAGCTGACTCTCTTCTATAACTACTCTCTACAATATATCCAAGACTACAGAACCCAAGTTGAGTTTTGTGGAACGACATGGCTGAATGTTTTGAGAAAGAATGAACACTGTATTATGTTCACTGGGGACTATGTATGTATTCCTCCTGTGATAAACTCTGTTTTGCCCTCATAATCCCACAATCCCTTATCACTCTCAATGAGCGCCCTACATACACTAGCTCTACTATCATTACATGCTCTTGTGATGCTTCATTTCTTAAGCCCACTCTCTTCTATAACAACTCTCTACAATGTATCCAAGTCTACAGAACCCCCATCCATCCTCGTTATATTCTTCTGAGAGCCTTCCTGCTAAATCCACCATTTTATTTGAAATTATGGAGCGACACGACTGAATGTTTTGAGAAAGAATGAACATTGGCAATATGTTCCCTGGGGAATATGGAAGGATTTCTCCTTCTTTAGCTCAATTACGGATTGTTGTCAATGAGATTGGTATTCTATGTTATCTTTGGTAAGGCCTCTATCTCCGAAGGTTAGAATTACTTAAGGGGACATGGCTGGAGAGTTTTGTCCCCATCTTAATGACCTCTATAGCCTTTAAGCTTCCTTCTCTACTGAAGAATGGATTGAGTAACCCAATGGATATTTTTTTATTGTGATAAACTCTGTTTTGCCCTGATAATCCCAGAAACCCTTTCAGCTGCAGGTGCCTTGAGTCCCACAGAAACGGTTAAGGCAGAGATGAAAGCCTTGCATTGCCGTTCAGCTTTGCAATAATTAGTTCTTAATTACGGACTTGAAAAGCCCAGGATGAAAAGGCAGCGGCCCCCTCCTCTCCGAGTCCTGCTTGTCTCATTACACACAACTTTCTCCTTCTTGTCATGTAAGACCCTTCCATACAGCTCAGCAAACTTTACTCAGACCACTTCCTATTGTCCTCATCCCTTTGGTTGTATGTTCTCATCTCTCTCTTGTTTAACAAGTTCAAACGCTGCCAGGGCCCCGGTCTATGAAGCCGCCGCTCCAGCTTTTCAAACAGCTTCCCCTCTCTGACATCCCCATGCAGAAACACACAGCTATTAAGAAGAGTACACAGTCAGATAATCATGTGTACCCAAAACTTACAAACTTCCTGGAGGTGATGACCCAGGAAAGGCCGGGACTTCATTACAAATGCCTAATATCTTATAAAAACTAAGGAGATTAAAAAAACGAAAAAAAAAGGACACGAAAAACCCTCATATGAATAACGAAAAAGGAATAGAAAAAACTAAATTATCTAAAAAAGAGTAAAATATTAACTAATCAGATAAAGTAAATGTCCTGGAGGCGATGACCCAGGAAAGGCCGGAACGTCATTACAAATGCCTAATATCTTATAAAAACTAAGGAGATTAAAAAAACTAAAAAAAAAAAGGACACGAAAGAAAACTCATATGAATAAGAAAAAGGAATAGAAAAAACAAAAAGTATCTAAAAAAGAGTAAACTATTAAAAAAATCAGAATAAAGTAAATGTCCTGGAGGCGATGACCCAGCAAAGGCCGGGACGTCATTACTAATGTCTAATGATTTATGAAAACTAAATAGATTAAAAAAAGAAAAAATTATGAGTATGAATAAAGAAAAAAAAAGAAAAAATAAATGATACAAAAAATACTAAAACACTAAATAAAAAGAATAAAGTACATACAAATTAGATAATTATTATTTATTTATAGAGCACTATTGATTTGTAGATAAATATGTCTAAAATATACCCAAATTATATCAAATAAAACACTAAGTGATAAGAGTAATGAAAATGCAAATTACATAATATAGATATTTAAAATTTACAAAAATGCTATAAAAAAATCCTAAAATATTAAATAATAGGAATAAAGTTAATACAAATTAGATAATATAGATTATGTCTAAAATCTACAAAAATGCTATAAAATAAACTAAAACATTAAATAATAAAAGTAAAGTAAATATAAATTAGATAATTAGATAAATAGGTCTAAAACTACAAAAATGCTATAAAAAATTCTATAACACTAAATAATAAAGATAAAGTTAATACAAATTAGGTAATATAGATAAATGATATAAAATAAACTAAAACACTAAATAATAATAATAATGACAAAGAAAAAGTCAATTAGATGATATAGATAAATGATATAAAATAAACTAAAACACTTAATAATAATAATAATAACAACAAAGAAAAAGTCAATTAGATTATATAGATATCTAAAATGTACCAAAAATCTATTAAAAAATCTAAATAAAACTAAATAATATTAAAAATAAGTAAATATAAATGAGATAATATAGATAAATGTATCTAAAATATACACAAATGCTATAAATTAAACTAAAATAATAAGAATAAAGTAAATATAAATGAGATAATCTAGATATCTAAAATTTACAAAAATGTTATAACAAAATTTAAAAGTACTAAATAATTCAAATAAAGTAAATATAAATGAGATAATACACATAAATATGTCTAAAATCTGCACAAATCATATAAAATAATAATAATAATAAATAATAATAAAGAAAATATCAATTAAATCATATAGATATCTAACATTTACAAAAATGCTATAAAAAAAACTAAATAATAAAAATAAAGTAAATATAAATGAGATAATATAAATAAATATATTTAAAATATACACAAATGCTATCAAATAAACTAAAACACTAAATATTAAGAATAAAGTAAATACAAAATATATACTGTAGATAAATGTTGTATATCTAAAATCTTAGAAATATCAATATCAAATACATAGTGCAAAAACTACAGAAATAATGTAAAAATAGTTATACAAGTCAAATTACTTTTTTTGGTTATCCTTAGAACTTTTCTGAGTTATATAATAGATAAAACTATATATAAATAATATAAAATCATGCTAAAAATGCAAAATAAATAAATATAAAAATTAAAAAAAAAATAATAATGCTACGATTTTAATAAACTCTTAGTCATTTTTTTTATCAATTAGCAATATATATTTCTATATGTAAATATACATATATATATATATATAAAAAATATATATATATATATATGTATATATTATATATATATTATTTATTTTATATATATATGTATATATTATATATGTATGTGTATATATATATATATATATATATATATATATATATATATATATAATACATATATACACATATATAGAGAGGGAGATATTAAAGTATTTTTGATGTTACTATTACTTTTAGCATTTTTTAATAACTACATTTTTAAAAACTAAAACAAGTCTGACTAATTACATATAAAATAGTAAAATATAATATGTTTTTATATTTTATTTATTTTTATATTTTATTTATAATAAAATATAAATACTTAAATTGCAAACTATTATATAGATGTTATTATTACTCTTTATATCTAAATAATTAAACAGAAATGTCTAAATGCAAAGAAAATAATGTAATAAACACATAATTATTCTTCAGCTTTTCTCTATTCATTTATGTAAATGTTTGTCGTCTTAGAAATGTTTTTATATCTAAATGATATAACAGATAATTAGCTAGATAATAACATAACACATAATGATTCATTGATATTCACATGGACATTTGCATTTGCCCGGTTTCACATATAGAACAGACATCTAAATGATTTAATCAATATGTCTCTATACTAAATAATATAAAGTAATAACATACAACAAGAAATAAAGAATGAAAGAAAAAGAGAAAAAAAGAAAAAAGGAGAAAGATTAGGAAATAAATGAAAGAGAGAAAAAGAAAAGGGAAGAAGAGAATTAAAAATATGAATAAATGAGAAAGAAAAGAAAAAAAAAAGAAAAAAGGATGAAAGAATGAGAAATGGGAAAGAATGGATAATTAAAAATGAATGATAAATGAAAAAAAGAAAGAAAAAAAAAAAAAATGAAAATATGAGAAAGGGGAAAAAAAAAAAAAAAGAAGAAGGGATAAGGAGTTAAGAAGAGTAATTAAAAAGAGAGAAAAGAAGAAAAAATAGAAAATGGGAAAAAAAAAAAAAAAGAAAAAAGGGAAGAAAGAGAATGATAAGAGAGAAAAAAAAATGAAAGAAAGAAAAAAGAATGAAAGAAGGATGATAGGAGGGAATAAAAGTAAGGATAGAAAGAAGGAAGAAACAGAAATGAAAAAGAAAAAAAGAAAATGGGACAGAAGGGACAGATTAAAAAAATGAATGAATAAATGAAAGAAAACAAGCAAGAAAAAGGAAAGAAATGAGGAAAGAGGAAAAAAGAAAATGGTAAATAAAGAGATAACATAAAAAGGATAAAAAGGATGAAAGAACCAAATCAAAAGAGAAAAAAAGAAAATGGGAAAAAGAGTGATAGATTAAAAGAAAGAAAACAGAAAGGAAAGTAGAAAGAAAAGAAATGAAAGAAAAAAAAGAAAATGGAAAAGAGAAATAAAAAAAAAGATTGAGAGAAAGGAAGAAATAAAAGAAAATTGGAAAGATAAAAAAAGAAAGGGAAAGAAAGGCTAAATAACAGAAATGAAAGACAAGTAAAGAAAAAAGATCAATTAATTAAAAAAATGAAGGAATTAAAGAAAACAGGAAGCAAAGAAAGAAAGGAAGAAAGAAAATAGATGAAAGAGGAAAAAAATTGGAAAAATAATGAAAAGAGGAAATAAAAGAAATAAAAAAGAAAAGAAAGAAAATTGGAAAGAAACAAATAAAAAACAAAATATGGGAAAGAAACGAGGAAAAAACAGAAATAAAAGACAAAAAGAAAATGGGAAGGAAAGAGTGATAGATTTAAAAATTAATGAATGAACGAATAACAAAAGAGAAAAAATGAAAATCGGAAAGAGATTTAAAAATAAAAAAGAAAAAAAAGAAAAGCAACGAAAAAGTAGAAATAAAATTGAAAAGAAAGAAAAATGAAAGGTAGAGGAAAGAATGAAAAGGGGAAAAAAGAAAGCAGGAAAAAGAGACAGAGAAAAAAAGGAAGTATGAAAAAGAGATATAAAAAGCAGGAAAAATTAGAGAATTAAAAATGAAAGGAGAAAAGAAAGAAAAAAGTAGGTTAGTAAAGAAAGAGATGAAAGAAAGTGAATGAAAGATAGAAAGAAAGGCAATGAAAACGAAAGAGAAAAAAGAAAGTAAGAAAAAAGAGAGATAACAAGAAAGAAGGAAAGAATAAAGAAAAGAGAAAAAGGTAGGAAAGAGAAAACAAAGGTACGTAAAAAAGTGGGATAAAAAAAGAAAGTAGAAAAAGAGAGCTAGAAAAACAAAGAAATGAGGAAAAAGAGCAGAAAACAGGAAAAAAGGCAGAAGGGAAGGAAGGTAAAAATGCAATTTACAAATAAGCAGGGATATTGGTTGTAGGTGCAGGAGACTGAAATACAATTAATGAAGAAAAATTGAATCCGCCTTGGATCACATTTATGTCGTAATCTCAATCTCAATCTCAGTTTGTCAAAAATTTGTCCAGGAAAGAAGAGACGAAAGTGACAAAACCGGACGAGCAACACCAGACGGACAAAACCAGACGAGCAAAACTGGACGGACAAAACCAGATGAGCAAAACTGGACGGACAAAACCGGACGAGCAAAACCGGATGGGCAAAACCAGACGGACAAAACCGAACGAGCAAAACCAGACGAGCAAAACTGGAAGGACAAAACCGGACGAGCAAAACCAGACGGACAAAACCAGACGAGCAAAACCCGACGGACAAAACCAGACGAGCAAAACCGGAAGGACAAAACCAGACGAGCAAAACCAGACGGGCAAAACCGGACGAGCAAAACCAGATGAGCAAAACTAGATGAGCAAAATCGGAAGAACAAAACCGGACGAGCAAAACCGGACGGGCAAAACCGGACAAGCAAAACCAGATGAGCAAAACCAGACGAGCAAAACCAGATGAGCAAAACCAGACGAGCAAAATTAGACGAGCAAAACCGGAAGGACAAAACCGGACGGGCAAAACTAGACGAGCAAAATTAGACGGACAAAACTGGACGGACAAAACCAGACAAGCAAAACCGGATGAGCTCCACCATTATCAGGGGGATCCTCAGCTCATCACTTATCAGTTCTTTGCTGAGGTCAGGTTATTTGATGTGGATTTTACATGATGATTTCTAAACTAAAATCTGCAGAATTTCTGCCAAACTCTCTCCCGATTCTCCACACATTTTCATGTTTAGTTGTAGAAACTGCACCAAAAATTGCAATGAAGCAATTAAAACCAGTGGTTTTAAGTGTTTTTACTCCTAAAAATGACCTAAAAGTGCATGTCCTCAAAAAAAATTCCTACGTATGTCAATGAGATGAAGTTAAAAATCTTTGCCAGCGCTGTAAAATGCTGAAGATTTCACATACGGGAAAATCCGGTCATAAAATTTGGACCAAATTCAACCCAGCCTTAGAATTCGGTCAGAATTTTGCATCAATATTTAATAAACAAAACCAAACGGTAAAAAAACATCAACAAAATCATTCTATCTTCTAATTTTTTACTGTTGGCCCAAAAAATATTCAAAATTTTAACCAAAATGATGAGATGATGATGAAGTGTCACATTTTATTACCAATTTTTGTTAGGATGGATTGTAATGGAATTAGCAAAATGTCAACACTAAAAATCCGTCCGTGTATATTTGAAAAAAAAGATGTGGAGTTTTTTAAAAACTTTTTTGAGAATTCATCTGCAGCAAAGAGTATGAAATAATTCTGCATCCAAAACCAACAACACCTATAAAGTGCAACAATAAAGTAGAA
>JARQOC010000003.1:23271217-23515481 GCA_033576535.1 Allobates femoralis
CCCAGACATCATACTGACACGTCAGTGTTACCATATAGTACTGACCCCAGATATCTTACCGACACCTCAGTGTTACCATATAGTACTGACCCCAGACATCATACCGACACCTCAGTGTTACCATATAGTACTGACCCCAGACATCATACCGACACATCAGTGTTACCATATAGTACTGACCCCAGACATCATACCGACACCTCAGTGTTACCATATAGTACTGACCCCAGACATCATACCGACACCTCAGTGTTACCATATAGTACTGACCCCAGACATCATACCGACACATCAGTGTTACCATATAGTACTGACTCCAGACATCATACCGACACATCAGTGTTACCATATAGTACTGACTCCAGACATCATACCGACACCTCAGTGTTACCATATAGTACTGACCTGAGACATCATACCGACACGTCAGTGTTACCATATAGTACTGACCCCAGACATCATACCGACACCTCAGTGTTACCATATAGTACTGACCCTAGACATCATACCGACACCTCAGTGTTACCATATAGTACTGACCTGAGACATCATACCGACACGTCAGTGTTACCATATAGTACTGACCCCAGACATCATACTGACACCTCAGTGTTACCATATAGTACTGACCCCAGACATCATACCGACACCTCAGTGTTACCATATAGTACTGACCCCAGACATCATATCGACACCTCAGTGTTACCATATAGTACTGACCCCAGACATCATACTGACACCTCAGTGTTACCATATAGTACTGACCCCAGACATCATACCGACACCTCAGTGTTACCATATAGTACTGACCCCAGACATCATACCGACATGTCAGTGTTACCATATAGTACTGACCCCAGACATCATACCGACACCTCAGTGTTACCATATAGTACTGACCCCAGATATCATACCGACACCTCAGTGTTACCATATAATACTGACCCCAGACATCATACCGACACGTCAGTGTTACCATATAGTACCGACCCCAGATATCATACCGACATGTCAGTGTTACCATATAATACTGACCCGAGGCATCATACTGACACCTCAGTGTTACCATATAGTACTGACCCCAGACATCATACTGACATGTCAGTGTTACCATATAGTACTGACCCCAGACATCATACCGACACCTTAGTGTTAGCATATAGTACTGACCCCAGACATCACACCGACACCTCAGTGTTACCATATAGTACTGACCCCAGACATCATACCGACACCTCAGTGTTAGCATATAGTACTGACCCCAGACATCATACTGACACCTCAGTGTTACCATATAGTACTGACCCCAGACATCATACCGACATCTCAGTGTTACCATATAGTACTGACCCCAGACATCATACCGACACCTCAGTGTCACCATATAGTACTGACCCCAGACATCATACCGACACGTCAATGTTACCATATAGTACTGACCCCAGACATCATACCAACACGTCAGTGTTACCATATAGTACTGACCCCAGACATCATACCAACACGTCAGTGTTACCATATAGTACTGACCCCAGACATCATACCGACACGTCAGAGTTACCATATAGTACTGACCCCAGACATCATACTGACACCTCAGTGTTACCATATAGTACTGACCCCAGACATCATACCGACACGTCAGTGTTACCATATAATACTGACCCCAGACATCATACCGACACCTCAGTGTTACCATATAGTACTGACCCCAGACATCATACCGACACATCAGTGTTACCATATAGTACTGACCCCAGACATCATACCGACACCTCAGTGTTACCATATAGTGAATTTGGTGAATTAAAATAAAAATGTTGAATTTCATTTTTTTGACATTTCACCACACTTGGACTTTTCTCCCTGTTTACGCTTTATAATAAAATGAATGATTTCATTCAAAAGTACAACTCGTCCCACAAAAAACAAGCTGCATATGGCGATATTGAAGGAAAAATAGTTATGTCTGTTGGAAGCAGGGGAGGAAAAATCTAAAACAGAAAATGGCCCGAGAGGGAGGGGTTAACCAGTGACATGTAGGACCCTGAAGGAACCAGTGACGTGTAGGACCCTGAAGGAACCAGTGACGTGTAGGACCCTGAAGGAACCAGTGACGTGTAGGACCCTGAAGGAACCAGTGACGTGTAGGACCCTGAAGGAACCAGTGACGTGTAGGACCCTGAAGGAACCAGTGACGTGTAGGACCCTGAAGGAACCAGTGACGTGTAGGACCCTGAAGGAACCAGTGACGTGTAGGACCCTGAAGGAACAAGTGACGTGTAGGACCCTGAAGGAACCAGTGACGTGTAGGACCCTGAAAGAACAAGTGACGTGTAGGACCCTGAAGGAACCAGTGACGTGTAGGACCCTGAAGGAACCAGTGACGTGTAGGACCCTGAAGGAACCAGTGACGTGTAGGACCCTGAAGGAACCAGTGACGTGTAGGACCCTGAAGGAACCAGTGGCGTGTAAAACCCTGAAGGAACCAGTGACGTGTAAAACCCTGAAGGAACCAGTGACGTGTAGGACCCTGAAGGAACCAGTGACGTGTAGGACCCTGAAGGAACCAGTGACGTGTAAAACCCTGAAGGAACCAGTGACGTGTAAAACCCTGAAGGAACCAGTGACGTGTAAAACCCTGAAGGAACCAGTGACGTGAAGGACCCTGAAGGAACCAGTGACGTGTAGGACCCTGAAGGAACCAGTGACGTGTAGGACCCTGAAGGAACAAGTGACGTGTAGGACCCTGAAGGAACAAGTGACGTGTAGGACCCTGAAGGAACCAGTGACGTGTAGGACCCTGAAGGAACAAGTGACGTGTAGGACCCTGAAGGAACCAGTGACGTGTAAAACCCTGAAGGAACCAGTGACGTGTAAAACCCTGAAGTAACCAGTGACGTGTAGGACCCTGAAGGAACCAGTGACGTGTAGGACTTGGACTGTCCCATGAGGCCAATAGACATTGAGTTATCTTCCAAATAGAAGGGAAATGCTGCCGAGCCCAATTGTCAGTAGACCTAAACTAGACCATGACGCTGTGGATCAATTGACTATCTCTTGGACGAGTGTTCCTAGAAAAACTCCATGCTCCTTCTAAGAATAAGATCACCTCCTCCGCCATCAGCGCTCAGGACTGTACATCCAGATTTATGGTCTGTGGTGTAGGCATCATCCGGTGACCACAGCCTCCGAAGCTTCGACAAGTCCCAACTAGACCCGAAAACATCTGGAAGATAGAAAAGGAGCAATAGACATTAATGACTATTAGGATACAACCAGATCAGCAGGAGGTAATTTCCTGCAGTTATTCTCTGCGGCTGTGATCAGTAGTCGTGTTATGACAGCGCGGCACACGGAGGTCGCACATGAGAGGGATTCCTGTGTAATGGCAGCATACAGTGCGCTCCACATATAAAATACATATACAGGCACATCTGCTCCAACCCCACTATAAAGACTTACATACATTGTATGGAGAAAAGTATCGGACAGGCGCTCTAATTGGGGAATACCAATTCTTCCTTCAGCCCCATTACCCCGGTGTATAACATCTGGTCACATTGCTCCCAACATATCAGATCTGGCCCCATTGCCCTCAGGGTGTATTACCCAGCCCTGGGGTAACAAGCTCCTTCATGGCATTTATTCCTAGTGTGAATATAGAGAAGTAGAAGGAACTGCAGTAACTCAGACCCCGTAACATTACAGAGTGGGGGGCCAAGTGCTGAGGAGCAGAAGACAGAGAAGTCCCCACCACTCTGCTGACCCCATAACTGCAGAGTCCAGACCCCTCTGGTAACATCAGCACAAACACTTCGCCCACCACAAGCCTCAGGAAAGAACAGCTGCAGCAGTACATCACCAAGCACAATGTCGAGCAGCTGCAGTCGTACATCACCAAGCACAATGCCAAGCAGCTGCAGCTGTACATCACCAAGCACAATGTCAAGCAGCTGCAGTCATACATCACCAAGCACAATGTCAAGCAGCTGCAGTCGTACATCACCAAGCACAATGCCAAGCAGCTGCAGCTGTACATCACCAAGCACAATGCCAAGCATCTGCAGCTGTACATCACCAAGCACAATGCCAAGCATCTGCAGTCATACATCACCAAGCACAATGTCAAGCAGCTGGAGTCGTACATCACCAAGCACAATGTTGAGCAGCTGCAGAGGTACATCACCAAGCACAATGTCGAGCAGCTGCAGTCGTACATCACCAACGACAATGTCGAGCAGCTGCAGTCGTACATCACCAAGCACAATGTTGAGCAGCTGCAGTCGTACATCACCAACGACAATGTCGAGCAGCTGCAGTCGTACATCACCAAGCACAATGTCGAGCAGCTGCAGTCGTACATCACCAACGACAATGTCGAGCAGCTGCAGCCTTACATCACCAACCACAATGCCGAGCAGCTGCAGTCGTACATCACCAAGCACAATGTTGAGCAGCTGCAGTCGTACATCACCAAGCATAATGTCGAACAGCTGCAGTCGTACATCACCAAGCACAATGTTGAGCAGCTGCAGTCGTACATCACCAAGCACAATGTCGAACAGCTGCAGTCGTACATCACCAAGCACAATGTCGAGCAGCTGCAGTCGTACATCACCAACGACAATGTCGAGCAGCTGCAGTCGTACATCACCAAGCACAATGTTGAGCAGCTGCAGTCGTACATCACCAACGACAATGTCGAGCAGCTGCAGTCGTACATCACCAAGCACAATGTTGAGCAGCTGCAGTCGTACATCACCAACGACAATGTCGAGCAGCTGCAGTCGTACATCACCAAGCACAATGTTGAGCAGCTGCAGCCGTACATCACTGTGGAGACCCGGGGGTCAGGGGGCGCTCTCGTCCGCAGGCCCAGCCGCCTTTACAAAGACAGCGTGGACCAGGGCTCATCCCCAGCTGAACGCCCGAGCTCCTTAACCGTGGGCGGAACACTACTCAGACAACACAGGGTGAGGGAATCACAATATCAAGGCTTTATTGGATCCCCAAACAGTTAACAGCATATAACGCATAACCAAGCACAACACATAAATGTAACAACAGGCAACAGAGTCTCACCCTTCCGCTGGCTCACCAGGGTTTTAGAATGTAGCACGGCAAAGTCTGTAGCCAGGTGACTGTATCGTCCCAACCTGGGTTGCTTCCTTATCCTTATGTATCTTGTGCAGTCTTTATCACAGTCGTATCCGCTAATCCGATGCTGAAGTCCTTGTGGTTCTTTTAGTCCGTGTTCTGAGCCCCTTGGTCGGCACCGAAATGCCTAGGCCTGGGGTTATGGCTAGCTAATCGGATCCGAAGACCCTAGATTAGCTGCCTGTATCCAATCCAGTGACCTCTAGCCGGGACCGAAAATCCCTAGACTGAGGCCACTAGACAGAATATAACTCCAAAACTGCTAATACTGCTGGTCAAAGTGAACAGTCCTCCTTATATACCCTCAGCCCTCATTGTAGGATATTGGGGACGTCATGATTGGTGCAATAACACAGTCTTTTCATTCGCTGAACTCCAATCCTCGTTTAACATATTTTAGGTACTATTGCAATCCAAATGCTGATTGATATAGCACCTTACAATGGAATGTTAGTCTGAGACAATCAGTCTGCAAACCATGACAATAACACAATAGTGGCTGGAGCCTCAATCCACATTCACAGGGTAATAGACAATGGACAATTAGCATAATTAAGTTCTCTGGCCTTCAATGACAAACAGGTTAGATAATTACATTACCAAGCTAAACTTTAACCACAGAAATCTATGACAATACTGTAAGAAATTCTCTTTGACCATTACAAGTTTACAAACCTATATACAATATGATATGTCTGGATGAATAAGAAATCCTCCTACATTATATATTAAAGGGTCCATTTCGTCACATACCTCCCCCTTCTTATTTAGCCAGACAGGGCAGTCAGATGTGATCAGTCTCTGGTTATCCTTCTCCTCTTGGCGGCATTGTCTTTTTTAATGGAGAAAACAGCAATCGAGGCTTCCATCTGTACACCTCCCCCAGATTACCTGCCCCAGGATGGGCAGACATATTGTGGATAAACAGTAGAATGGGATTCAGGAGTTGAGCTCCCATAAATTTCTGGTTATCAATTCCCCCCCAGTCAATGACCACAGTCTGGCTAGGTGTACTCACTGTTGATGGCTCAGAGGAGAATGATGGGGTCTGGGAACATGGATTATCCTCAGAAGGTGGGGTAACAAGATCCACATAAGGGGGCTGCTTGGCTTCCTGGATGATGGCTGTGACAAACTGGCTGGATAGTCCTTGTCCTGGGTCAGCTCGCAAAACAACAGATGTGGGGGGGCCATCCATGAGCCCCACTTAAACCCCCTCCTGGTTAGCCCCTGAATCAACAGGTGTGGGGAAGCTGCTCACAAATCCCACATCAAGCTCTTCCTGGTCAGTCTCCAAAGAAACAGGGATAGGGACATTGTCCATAACCTCCAAATTGTCCTCTCCCTGCTCAGGCTCCAAACTAACAGGGGTGGGGATGCTGTCTTTAAGATCCACATTGACTTCTTCCAGGTAAGTTTCCCCAATAGCAGGTGTAGGGTCACAGTCTATAAGCTCCACATCGACCTCTTCCTGGTCAGTTCCCACAATAACAGGTGTAGGGTCACAGTCTATAAGCTCCACATCGACCTCTTCCTGGTCAGTTCCCAAAGCAACAGGGATAGGGACGTTGTCCTTAAACTCCAACTTGTCCTCTCCCTGCTCAAGCTCCAAAATAACAGGTGTAGGGTCACTGTCTGTAAGCTCCAACTTGTCCTCTCCCTGGTCGTTCGCCTCGGCTAGCTGCACACCTTCCGAAGGGATGTCTGAGCACTGACCCTCAGCCAGGGAGATGGTTAATTGGGAACAGGGTACAGGGTCTGGAGAAACAATAGCTGGGCTTACCAGGATGTGGACAGAATCAGTTTCTTGTTGTCCCGGGGCTTGGACGTCACTGACCTGGACTGGCTGTGCTGGCCGATGAGCTCCAGGCATGGGGCCCCGGGGTTGGCGACAATCTATATCCATATGTCCAAGACGTCCACAGGTATAACAGTGCCGTGGATTGGGCAAGTCACGTATCCTGTCTGCATACCTTTGTCCTGGTGGGGCTTCTAATGGGTAGCGGAATAATCCTACTCGAGCGGCTGGGGGTAGCAGTTGGTGAGCTGGAATTCCTAAAATATTTCCCAGAACCCAAGCCCTCTCTTCTCTTGAGGCTTTTGGCCCCAATGCAGCCAAGCTCTCCTTGATTTGGACTACTGTGGACCTGGTGATTTCACGATATTCACTGGATCCATGATGTGGTGCACAACTTACATCCTCTGGTACCACGTCGGCGGGGTCCTCATCATCCTCACCATCATTCTGGGTGTCCCAATGGACCAATTTCTGAATCAAAGCCGACCGAGTGTCAGCGTTCCTGTATTCAATATTTCTCCTCTGGCACAGATCCTGTAGCATCCATTTACTGCTGCTGCCGTATCTCCTCTCCGGCCCTTGTCCCATGGCTGAGCTGGTGGGGTTGGACATGGCAACGTCCGAAACCTGAATGCCTCACTATGGCCTGCTGGGTATGCTTATATGCATCCCTGGTTGTTGAGCCCTTGGACGGTGTCCACGAACACCAGTCCCCTGCAGCTCCCCTGGATAAACCAGGCTGAGTAGTATCCCACCGCTGCCACCAATTGTGGAGACCCGGGGGTCAGGGGGCGCTCTCGTCCGCAGGCCCAGCCGCCTTTACAAAGACAGCGTGGACCAGGGCTCATCCCCAGCTGAACGCCCGAGCTCCTTAACCGTGGGCGGAACACTACTCAGACAACACAGGGTGAGGGAATCACAATATCAAGGCTTTATTGGATCCCCAAACAGTTAACAGCATATAACGCATAACCAAGCACAACACATAAATGTAACAACAGGCAACAGAGTCTCACCCTTCCGCTGGCTCACCAGGGTTTTAGAATGTAGCACGGCAAAGTCTGTAGCCAGGTGACTGTATCGTCCCAACCTGGGTTGCTTCCTTATCCTTATGTATCTTGTGCAGTCTTTATCACAGTCGTATCCGCTAATCCGATGCTGAAGTCCTTGTGGTTCTTTTAGTCCGTGTTCTGAGCCCCTTGGTCGGCACCGAAATGCCTAGGCCTGGGGTTATGGCTAGCTAATCGGATCCGAAGACCCTAGATTAGCTGCCTGTATCCAATCCAGTGACCTCTAGCCGGGACCGAAAATCCCTAGACTGAGGCCACTAGACAGAATATAACTCCAAAACTGCTAATACTGCTGGTCAAAGTGAACAGTCCTCCTTATATACCCTCAGCCCTCATTGTAGGATATTGGGGACGTCATGATTGGTGCAATAACACAGTCTTTTCATTCGCTGAACTCCAATCCTCGTTTAACATATTTTAGGTACTATTGCAATCCAAATGCTGATTGATATAGCACCTTACAATGGAATGTTAGTCTGAGACAATCAGTCTGCAAACCATGACAATAACACAATAGTGGCTGGAGCCTCAATCCACATTCACAGGGTAATAGACAATGGACAATTAGCATAATTAAGTTCTCTGGCCTTCAATGACAAACAGGTTAGATAATTACATTACCAAGCTAAACTTTAACCACAGAAATCTATGACAATACTGTAAGAAATTCTCTTTGACCATTACAAGTTTACAAACCTATATACAATATGATATGTCTGGATGAATA
The DNA here is from genome assembly GCA_033576535.1 of Allobates femoralis. Lineage (NCBI taxonomy): Eukaryota > Metazoa > Chordata > Amphibia > Anura > Aromobatidae > Allobates > Allobates femoralis. Next base: position 23,279,973 of record JARQOC010000003.1, read on the forward strand.
AGAAATCCTCCTACATTATATATTAAAGGGTCCATTTCGTCACAATCACCAATCACAATGCCGAGCAGCTGCAGTCGTACATCACCAAGCACAATGTTGAGCAGCTGCAGTCGTACATCACCAAGCACAATGTCGAGCAGCTGCAGCAGTACATCACCAAGCACAATGCCGAGCAGCTGCAGTCGTACATCACCAAGCACAATGTCGAGCAGCTGCAATCGTACATCACCAAGCACAATGTTGAGCAGCTGCAGTCGTACATCACCAGGCACAATGTTGAGCAGCTGCAGTCGTACATCACCAAGCACAATGTTGAGCAGCTGCAGACGTACATCACCAAGCACAATGTCGAGCAGCTGCAGACGTACATCACCAAGCACAATGTCGAGCAGCTGCAGTCGTACATCACCAAGCACAATGTCGAGCAGCTGCAGACGTACATCACCAAGCACAATGCTGTGCATTGGATGGAGCAGTGTAAAACTGCCATCACTGGACTCTGAAGGGTGTTTTGTGCAGGGATGGATCACACTTCTCTATGAACGAGTCTGGGTTCGGTATATGGAGGACGCCCCTCCCTGACTACATTGTGCTCACTGTACAGATGGTGAAGGAGGATAATGCCCCGGGCTGCTATCAGGGGGTGGCCTCAGCCCATAATTTCCTATGAATGAAGGTGTTAATCTTAATTAAAAGACATTGTGGACAAAAGTAGCTTCATCTTTATGGGAACAGTTTAGGGAAGGCCCAGTTCTATTCCTATGACTGAGCCCAGTGCACACGCTCCATACAGACATGAAGAGCTTGGTAGAAGAACATGACAGGCAACACCTATGATGGAGATTGTGAGCCCCACCTCTCCCCAACATCCGTGCCTGACCTCACAAATACTCTTCTGGAAGAAGGGACAACAATTCCCACAGCCGCCTCATAAATTCTGTAGAAATCCTTCCCAATGGAGCTGGAGCCAATATATCTGGGGGCCGACTCAATAATAGTGTGTATAGATGTAGAGCTGGAGGTCAGAATGTTGAGGGGACACATACTTTTCTCCAATATAGTGTGTGTGTGTGTGTCTGTGTGTGTGTGTATATACAGTGCCTTGTGAAAGTATTCAGCCCCCTATGTATATGTAAAGAGCCTTGTGAAAGTATTCAGCCCCCTATATACAGTGCCTTGTGAAAGTATTCAGCCCCCTATGTATATACAGCGCCTTGTGAAAGTATTCAGCCCCCTATGTATATACAGTGCCTTGTGAAAGTATTCAGCCCCCTATGTATATACAGCGCCTTGTGAAAGTATTCAGCCCCCTATGTATATACAGTGCCTTGTGAAAGTATTCAGCCCCCTATGTATATACAGTGCCTTGTGAAAGTATTCAGCCCCCTATGTATATACAGTGCCTTGTGAAAGTATTCAGCCCCCTATGTATATACAGCGCCTTGTGAAAGTATTCAGCCCCCTATGTATATACAGTGCCTTGTGAAAGTATTCAGCCCCCTATGTATATACAGCGCCTTGTGAAAGTATTCAGCCCCCTATGTATATACAGTGCCTTGTGAAAGTATTCAGCCCCCTATGTATATACAGCGCCTTGTGAAAGTATTCAGCCTCCTATGTATATACAGTGCCTTGTGAAAGTATTCAGCCCCCTATGTATATACAGTGCCTTGTGAAAGTATTCAGCCCCCTATGTATATACAGTGCCTTGTGAAAGTATTCAGCCCCCTATGTATATACAGTGCCTTGTGAAAGTATTCAGCCCCCTATGTATATACAGTGCCTTGTGAAAGTATTCAGCCCCCTATGTATATACAGTGCCTTGTGAAAGTATTCAGCCCCCTATGTATATACAGTGCCTTGTGAAAGTATTCAGCCCCCTATGTATATACAGTGCCTTGTGAAAGTATTCAGCCCCCTATGTATATACAGTGCCTTGTGAAAGTATTCAGCCCCCTATGTATATACAGAGCCTTGTGAAAGTATTCAGCCCCCTATATACAGTGCCTTGTGAAAGTATTCAGCCCCCTATATACAGTGCCTTGTGAAAGTATTCAGCCCCCTATGTATATACAGTGCCTTGTGAAAGTATTCGCCCCCTATGTATATACAATGCCTTGTGAAAGTATTCAGCCCCCTATGTATATACAGTGCCTTGTGAAAGTATTCAGCCCCCTATGTATATACAGTGCCTTGTGATAGTATTCAGCCCCCTATGTATATACAGTGCCTTGTGAAAGTATTCAGCCCCCTATGTATATACAGTGCCTTGTGAAAGTATTCAGCCCCCTATGTATATACAGTGCCTTGTGAAAGTATTCAGCCCCCTATGTATATACAGTGCCTTGTGAAAGTATTCAGCCCCCTATGTATATACAGAGCCTTGTGAAAGTATTCAGCCCCCTATGTATATACAGTGCCTTGTGAAAGTATTCAGCCCCCTATGTATATACAATGCCTTGTGAAACTATTCGGCCCCTTGAACTTTTCAACCTTTTGCCACATTTCAGGCTTCAAACATAAAGATAGAAATTATTATATTTTGTGAAGAATCAACAACAATCGGGACACAATCGTGAGGGGGAACCAAATTTATTGGAGATTTTACACTTTTTTAACAAATAAAACACTGAGGCGTGGGGCGTGCAATGTTATTCATCCCCTTTAGTTAATCCTCTGTAGCGCCCCCTTGTGCTGTGATTACAGCTGCAGTCTCTTGGGGTTTGTCTCATTCTTCCTTGCAGAACAGCTGAAGCTCAGTGAGGTTGGATTGAGGCGTTTGTGATCAGCAGTTTTCAGCTCTTTCCACAGATTCTCCATTGGATTCAGGTCTGGATGTGACTCGGCCATTCTAACACCTGGAGACGGTTATTTTTGATCCTTTCCATTGTAGATTTTGCTTTATGTTTGGGATCATTGTCTTGTTGGAAGATAAATCTCCGTCCCAGAATGCTCCTGTATTTGGCTCCGTCCATCTTCTCATCAATTTTAACCATCTTCCCTGTCCCTGCTGAAGAAAAGCCCAAACCATGATTCTGCCTCCACCATGTGTGACAGTGGGGATGGTGTTTTCAGGCCACCACCATGTGTGACAGTGGGGATGGTGTTTTCAGGCCACCACCATGTGTGACAGTGGGGATGGTGTTTTCAGGCCACCACCATGTGTGACAGTGGGGATGGTGTTATGAGGCATCCACCATGTGTGACAGTGGGGATGGTGTTTTGAGGCCTCCACCATGTGTGACAGTGAGGATGGTGTTTTGAGGCCTCCACCATGTGTGACAGTGGGGATGGTGTTTTGAGGCCTCCACCATGTGTGACAGTGGGGATGGTGTTATGAGGCCACCACCATGTGTGACAGTGGGGATGGTGTTTTCAGGGTGATGAGCTGTGTTGCTTTTACGCCAAACATATCGTTTTGCATTGTGGCCATAGTGTGATTTTGGTTTCCTCTAAGCAGAGCCCCTTATTCCACATGTTTGGGGTCTCCCTTATTCCACATGTTTGGGGTCTCCCAGGCGGTTTTGTGGCAAACTTCACACCAGACTTTATGGATATCTGTGAGAAATGGCTTCTTCTTGCCGCTCTTCCATAAAGGCCAGATTTGTGCAGTGTACGACTGATTGTTGTCCTATGGACAGACTCTCCCACCTCAGCTGTAGATCTCTGCAGATCATCCAGAGGGATCATGGGCCTTTTGGCCTCATCTCTGATCAGTCTTCTCCTTGTTCTAGATGAAGGTTTAGAGAGACGGCCGGGTCTTGGTAGATTTGCAGTGCTCTGATCCTCCTTCCATTACAATATGATCACTTGCACAGTGGCTCCTTCATATGTTTAAAACTTGGGAAATCTTTGTGTATCCAAATCCGGCTTTAAACTTCACCAGAACAGTATCTCGGACCTGCCTGGTGTGTTCCTTGGTCTTCATGATGCTCTCTGCACTGTATACAGACCCCTGAACCTATCACAGAGCAGGTGCATTTATACGGAGACTTGATTACACACAGGTGGATTCTATGTATCATTACCAGTCATTTAAGACAACATTGGATCATTCAGAGATCCGCACTGAACTTCTGGAGGAGTTTGCTGCACTGAAAGTAAAGGGGACGAATAATATTGCACGCTCCACGCCTCAGTGTTTTATTTGTTAAAAAAGTTTAAAATATCCAATAAATTTGGTTCCCCCTCACGATTGTGTCCCACTTGTTGTTGATTCTTCACAGAATATTAGAATTTATATCTTTATGTTTGAAGCCTGAAATGTGGCAAAAGGTAGAAAAGTTCAAGGGGCCGAATACATTCATAAGGCACCGTGTATATATATATATATATATATATATATATATTATATCTATTATATGAAGCCCGAAGCCACTTCCGGCCAAACCCGAAGCCACTTCCGTAGTGTTGTGGTCAGATATTCGGCCAGCTCCACCCGCACAGGGTGGACCAAGATGGCCGCCCTATGCGGGAGGATCGCGGCGAGCCAGCCGGGAGACGACCGGCGTTAGCCGGTCGTCTCCCGGGTGGCGAGTCGTTGCAGCCGCGGTAACTCCGGCACATAGGTCCATTGCGAGTCTCCCGCCCCACGTGGCCGAAAATAGAACCAAGGGCCTGGCCATGCACAGCTCTAAAGACCGCTGTGTATCTCAATGGGAAGTGAGGCGCTATGCTCATTGGTCGGCGCCAGCACACAGCGACCAATGAGAATAGCGCCTCACTTCCCATTGAGATATAATGGACGACTTTGAGTTTCAAATTTACCGCTGTAAGTGAGGCGCTATTCTCATTGGTCGGCGCCAGCACACAGCGACCAATGAGAATAGCGCCTCACTTCCCATTGAGATATAATGGAGGACTTTGAGTTTCAAATTTACCGCTGTAAGTGAGGCGCTTATTTGCACTACACTTGCCTCCTATTCATTGTCGCGCAAGCGCAACACAGCGACCAATGAGAATAGTGCCTCACTTCCCATTGAGATATAATGAACGACTTTGAGTTTCAAATTTACCGCTGTAAGGAGGCTTATTCTCATTGGTGGCGCCAGCACACAGCGACCAATCAGAATAGCGCCTCACTTCCCATTGAGATATAATGGAGGACTTTGAGTTTCAAATTTAGCGCTGTAAGTGAGGCGCTATTCTCATTGGTGGCGCCAGCACACAGCGACCAATCAGAATAGCGCCTCACTTCCCATTGAGATATAATGGACGACTTTGAGTTTCAAATTTACCGCTGTAAGTGAGGCGCTATTCTCATTGGTCGGCGCCAGCACACAGCGACCAATGAGAATAGCGCCTCACTTCCCATTGAGATATAATGGACGACTTTGAGTTTCAAATTTACCGCTGTAAGTGAGGCGCTATTCTATTGGTCGGCGCCAGCACACAGCGACCAATGAGAATAGCGCCTCACTTCCCATTGAGATATAATGGACGACTTTGAGTTTCAAATTTAGCGCTGTAAGTGAGGCGCTATTCTGATTGGTCGGCGCCAGCACACAGCGACCAATCAGAATAGCACCTCACTTCCCATTGAGATATAATGGACGACTTTGAGTTTCAAATTTAGCGCTGTAAGTGAGGCGCTATTCTCATTGGTCGGCGCCAGCACACAGCGACCAATGAGAATAGCGCCTCACTTCCCATTGAGATATAATGGAGGACTTTGAGTTTCAAATTTCGCTGTAAGTGAGGCGCTATTCTCATTGGTCGGCGCCAGCACACAGCGACCAATGAGAATAGCGCCTCACTTCCCATTGAGATATAATGGACGACTTTGCGTTTCAAATTTAGCGCTGTAAGTGAGGCGCTATTCTCATTGGTCGGCGCCAGCACACAGCGACCAATGAGAATAGCGCCTCACTTCCCATTGAGATATAATGGAGGACTTTGAGTTTCAAATTTACCGCTGGAAGTGAGGCGCTATTCTCATTGGTCGCGCCAGCACACAGCGACCAATGAGAATAGCGCCTCACTTCCCATTGAGATATAATGGAAGGACTTTGAGTTTCAAATTTACCGCTGTAAGTGAGGCTATTCTCATTGTCGCGCAAGCACACAGCGACCAATGAGAATAGTGCCTCACTTCCCATTGAGATATAATGGAACGGACTTTGAGTTTCAAATTTACCGCTGTGAGTGAGGTTATTCTCATTGGTCGGCGCCAGCACACAGCGACCAATGAGAATAGCGCCTCACTTCCCATTGAGATATAATGGAGGACTTTGAGTTTCAAATTTACGCTGTAAGTGAGGCGCTATTCTCATTGGTCGGCGCCAGCACACAGCGACCAATAGAATAGCGCCTCACTTCCCATTGAGATATAATGGACGACTTTGAGTTTCAAATTTAGCGCTGTAAGTGAGGCGCTATTCTCATTGGTCGGCGCCAGCACACAGCGACCAATGAGAATAGCGCCTCACTTCCCATTGAGATATAATGGACGACTTTGAGTTTCAAATTTACCGCTGTAAGTGAGGCGCTATTCTCATTGGTCGGCGCCAGCACACAGCGACCAATGAGAATAGCGCCTCACTTCCCATTGAGATATAATGGACGACTTTGAGTTTCAAATTTACCGCTGTAAGTGAGGCGCTATTCTCATTGGTCGGCGCCAGCACACAGCGACCAATGAGAATAGCGCCTCACTTCCCATTGAGATATAATGGAGACTTTGAGTTTCAAATTTAGCGCTGTAAGTGAGGCGCTATTCTCATTGGTCGGCGCCAGCACACAGCGACCAATGAGAATAGCGCCTCACTTCCCATTGAGATATAATGGACGACTTTGAGTTTCAAATTTAGCGCTGTAAGTGAGGCGCTATTCTGATTGGTCGGCGCCAGCACACAGCGACCAATCAGAATAGCACCTCACTTCCCATTGAGATATAATGGACGACTTTGAGTTTCAAATTTAGCGCTGTAAGTGAGGCGCTATTCTCATTGGTCGGCGCCAGCACACAGCGACCAATGAGAATAGCGCCTCACTTCCCATTGAGATATAATGGAGGACTTTGAGTTTCAAATTTCCGCTGTAAGTGAGGCGCTATTCTCATTGGTCGGTGCCAGCACACAGCGACCAATGAGAATAGCGCCTCACTTCCCATTGAGATATAATGGACGACTTTGCGTTTCAAATTTAGCGCTGTAAGTGAGGCGCTATTCTCATTGGTCGGCGCCAGCACACAGCGACCAATGAGAATAGCGCCTCACTTCCCATTGAGATATAATGGACGACTTTGAGTTTCAAATTTACTCAAAGTCAAACTCAAAGTCCTCCATGTATCTCAATGGCCAGTGAGGCTTCTCTCATTGTACTCATGACAGTAGCAACATTAACCCCTTACATTCCGTTTTATCTGTAATTACTATAACAGTGTATAGTTGTACTGCCACTGCGAAGTTAACCCCTTATATACCATTTCTGCCTTAACTCTATACTTTGCAGTCTCTATTACTACTGCCAGTAGGAACATTAACCCCTTATATTCCATTATTGTTGTTATTTCTATTACACAGTGTATAGTTGTAATGACACTGAGAAATTAACCCATTATATACCAGTTCAGCATTAACTGCATATTTGGTAGTGTTTATAACTCCTGCCACTGCTACATTAACCCCTTGAACACCATTTTGGATATAATTTACAGCGCTGAGTCTTGTGTGGACATTAACTCCTTCAATACCATTTTTCATATCATTATAAGTTCCTACTCTGTTATAGTCCTGTTAGTCAGACATTAACTCTTTCTACACCTCCACTATATTGCTACCCTCACAGTTCTGCCTACATCGCCTACTTACTCATATATCTGGTGTTTAAGTCTATTATTTACAACTCTTAAAAATATTATATACAGATTCTAGACTCCCGATTCTTTAGAATCGGGCTCACAGCTAGTATATATATATATAATATGTATGTGTGTGAATGTATACACACATATATAATTGATATAAATGTAGTGACTGATGGACCATCTGCATATCCACATCAATGTATTTCCTATACCCACCAGTAGAGCGTGGTCATTGGTCATTCACTACTTCACAAGGTCACAATGGGATGTTCCGGTTAGTCAGTCCTTGTGTTGTCTTGCCTCTTGGGGTACCTGTTGGCCGGTGCTCAGTTACTTTCGGGGTGACTTTGACTCTAGTATTTGTGACCTCTGCGGTTAGGGCTATGTGGTGCTACGTTCTTAGCGTTACTCTGGTGGTGACCCGGCTCCACTGACTATACACATCAGACACTTCTGTAGTAAATAAACAGTCCGGGCCGCCGGGTTCTCAGGTTTTGTCCTAATTTTCACCTTGTCAGAATAATACTTTCTTCTCCTCGTTCTGATGAGTCACGTTGCTGCACAACTTACATGCAAATGGCAGCTTCATGTATATATTTTACATAAATTATCCAGATAGATCAGCATTAATCAGATGTGAGGACTGTGGAAGCCGTGCACCATTTCACACACAAGGTGGAGTCATAGAGAACAACCTTCAGTTTATCTCTGTCACCAATAGGTCTAACAGCTTGTTACTGCCTTTATGGCAGTGGCCGAATTCATAAGAATGACACTGATCATTTGACAAGACCGTGTCCATTTCTCAATACTCGGTGATAGGCCGTATTCTGGTCACCTGTGTGCTGCTATTGTGAGATGATGGATATATCACCAACCACCAGATCATGAGCTGTGGATATATCACCAACCACCAGATGATGAGCTGTGGATATATCTCCAACCACCAGATGATGAGCTGTGGATATATCTCCAACCACCAGATGATGAGCTGTGGATATATCACCAACTACCAGATGATGAGCTGTGGATATATCACCAACTACCAGATGATGAGCTGTGGATATATCACTGACCACCAGATGATGAGCTGTGGATATATCACCAACCACCAGATGATGAGCTGTGGATATATCACCAACCACCAGATGATGAGCTGTGGATATATCACCAACCACCAGATGATGAGCTGTGGATATATCACCAATCACCAGATGATGAGCTGTGGATATATCTCCAACCACCAGATGATGAGCTGTGGATATATCACCAACCACCAGATGATGAGCTGTGGATATATCACCAACCACCAGATGATGAGCTGTGGATATACCACCAATCACCAGATGATGAGCTGTGGATATATCTCCAACCACCAGATGATGAGCTGTGGATATATCACCAACCACCAGATGATGAGCTGTGGATATATCACCAACCACCAGATGTTGAGCTGTAGATATACCACCGATCATCAGATAATGAGCTGTGGATATATCACCAACCTCCAGATGTTGAGCTGTAGATATACCACTGACCTCCAGATGATGAGGTGTAGGTTCACCAACGACCACTGGATGATGAGCTGTGGACAAATCACCAACCACCGGATGATGAGCTGTAGATAGACCACTGTATGATGAGCTGTGGATATATCACTAATCACCAGATGAGCTGTGGATATATCACCAACCACCAGATGATGAGCTGTGGATATATCACCAACCACCAGATGATGAGCTGTGGATATACCACCAATCACCAGATGATGAGCTGTGGATATATCTCCAACCACCAGATGATGAGCTGTGGATATATCACCAACCACCAGATGATGAGCTGTGGATATATCACCAACCACCAGATGTTGAGCTGTAGATATACCACCGATCATCAGATAATGAGCTGTGGATATATCACCAACCTCCAGATGTTGAGCTGTAGATATACCACTGACCTCCAGATGATGAGGTGTAGGTTCACCAACGACCACTGGATGATGAGCTGTGGACAAATCACCAACCACCGGATGATGAGCTGTAGATAGACCACTGTATGATGAGCTGTGGATATATCACTAATCACCAGATGAGCTGTGGATATATCACCAACCACCAGATGATGAGCTGTGGATATATCACCAACCACCAGATGATGAGCTGTAGATAGATCACCAATTACCAGATGATAGGCTGTAGATATACCACCAATTACCTGTTGATAAGCTGTGGATATATCACCAACCACCAGATGATGAGCTGTAGATATACCACCGATGACCAGATGATGAGCTGTGAATATATCACCAACTACCAGATGATGAGCTGCGGATATATCACCAACCACCAGATGATAAGCTGTGAATATATCACCAGCTACCAGATGATGAGCTGTAGATATACCACCAATCACCAGATGATGAGCTGTGGATATATCACCAACCACCAGATGATGAGCTGTGGATATATCTCCAACTACCAGATGATGAGCTGTGAATATATCACCAACTACCAGATGATGAGCTGTGGATATATCTCCAACCACCAGATGATGAGCTGTGGATATATCACCAACCACCAGATGATGAGCTGTGGATATATCACCAACCACCAAATGATAAGATAAGGATAGATTACTGACCACCAGATGATGAGCTGTGGATATATCACCAACTACCAGATGATGAGCACATGATCCGCACAAGCCTCATACACAGAAGATCTGAGGTCAGACTCCGGTTTCCAAAGAAGTTTAGAACAGCTTCCTGCTGACCTCCTCCATAACCTATGTACAAGTGATGAGAAGAGGGGGTGAGAGTGACCGGTGGTCACCTAATACTGGGATCGGAGGTGACAGGAGGTCACCAGATACTGAGGATAGAGGCAATGGGTGATCACCGGATATTGAGGATGAAGGAGACGGGCGGTCACTGAATACTAAGGATGGAGGTGACATGTGGCCACTGAATACTGAGGATGGATGAGACGGGCGGTCACTAAATACTGAGGATGGAGGAGACAGGCGATCACTGAATACTGAGGATGGAGGAGACGGGCGGTCACTGAATACTGAGGATGGAGGAGACGGGCGGTCACTGAATACTGAGGATGGAGGAGACGGGCGGTCACTGAATACTGAGGACGGAGGAGACGGGCGGTCACTGAATACTGAGGATGGAGGAGACGGGCGGTCACTGAATACTGAGGATGGAGGAGACGGGCGGTCACTGAATACTGAGGATGGAGGAGACGGGCAGTCACTGAATACTGAGGATGGAGGAGACGGGCGGTCACTAAATACTGAGGATGGAGGAGACGGGCGATCACCGAATACTGAGGACAGAGGAGATGGGCGGTCACTGAATACTGAGGATGGAGGAAACGGGCAGTCACTAAATACTGACGACGGAGGAGATCAGCAAGTTTCATGTATGACCACAGATTCTCTATTGGATTAAGGTCTGTGCTGTGACTCGGCCGCTCCAATACATTTATATGTTTCCCTCTAAACCATTTGAGTGTTGCTTTAGCAGTAGCTTTTGGCAGGGCTGTGGAGTTGGAGTCAGTGTCCATTTTGGTGGAGTCGGACGTTTGGCTTACCGACTCCACAGCCCTTTTGTTGAGTCAGTGTCATTTTGGAAGGTGAACCTCCGTCCCAGTCTCAAACCACTGAAATAGGTTTTGCTCCAAAATATCCCGTATTTCACTCTATCTTTCCTGCAACTTGGATCATTGTTCCTGTTCCTGCTGCAGTAAACCCTCCCCACAGCATGATACTGCCACCACCATGTCTCACTGTGGGGATGGTGTTCTTAGGTTCATGAGTTGTGTTGGTTTGGAGCCAGACATAGCGCTTACCTTGGTGGCCAAAAAGTTTAATTTTTGTCTCATCTGACTGCAGCACCTTCCTCCATACATTGGGCGGCCTTGACAAACAAGACTTCCAATAAGTAAAGACTTTTTTTCTGGTTATTCTTCCATAAAAGTTAGCTCCATGGAGTGTATGGCTTATTGTGATCGTATGGACAGATAGTACAGTCTCTGTTTGGAAATCTCCTTCTCTTTGGTGCTGCCTCTCTGATTAACGCCCTCCTTTCTTGGGCTGAGAGTGTTGGTGGGTGTCCCTCTCTGGGCAGGTTTGTTGTGGTACCATGATCTTTATGGTGGTGTTTGGGAATCCCCCTGGTCTTCATAGTGTTGTTTGGAGATCTAATTGGTCCTCATAGTGCTGTTTGCAGATTTACTTGGTCTTCATGGTGTTGTTTGGGGATCTCCTTGGTGTTTATGGTGTTGTGTGGAGATCTCCTTGGTCTTCAAGGTGCTGTGTGGAGATATCCTTAGTTTTAGTGGTGTTGTGTGGAGATCTCCTTGGTCTTTCATGGTGTTGTGTGGAGATCTCCTTGGTCTTCATGGTGTTTTTTGGAGATCTCTTTGGTCTTTACGGTGTTTTTTGAAGATCTCCTTAGCCTTCATCTTGGTCGTATTGGTGTTGTATGGAGATTTCCTTGCTCGTAGTGGTGTTGTTTGGAGATCTCCTTGGTCTGAAAGGCCCCGTCACATCTTCCAACATCGGCTGCGATGTTGGATGTGATGCCACTGGTGCGCGCTCGCTTCCGACATCGCAGGCTAGCTGTTATACGGCAAGATGTTGCCAGTGACGGCGCTGCGATGTTGGCGGCACGATCGCTCGCTGTGCTGGGATCAACCCAGCGAGCGATCCGCTGCAATGCAGCAAATAGGCTGGATCGGCCGTGACATCACTATTGCGGTGTCACACCGATTGATGCCACAGGTTGTTTAAGTTGAAGTTGACATGTTTTCCTGCATGCAGAAAAACCTGTCAACTCCGTCTTGAACAACTATCGTTATTGAATCGTGCGTTTACACGCAACGACGCAACAACGATGATGTTTCAACTTCGTTCCTGACATCACTTTTGAACGACATCAAAACAATGTTGAAAGGTGCGACGGGGCCTTTAGTGTTGTTGTTTGGAGATGTTCTTGCTCTTAGTGGTGTTGTTGGTTAGTGCCACCTCTTGCTTAAAGGGATCCTGTCACCCCCAAAACACCTTTAAAGCTATTAAAACCTGTCCCTACAGCATATTAACACTTTCCCTACACTCTTTTTAGCTCCTAAATGCAGTAAATGATATTGCATAAAAACGTTTTATAAGTACCTGCTTAGTGATGATAATGAGTGACTATGCTATTCATAGTCACTCATCAAGACTGCCCCTCTGCTTCATAGCACGCCTGAATAGGCGTGATCTACATCCAGGATTCAAAATCGCGCGTCCCTTCTGTGCCCTGTGTCGTAGGAGGCTGCAGTGTGGCTTGTGACGCGATCCGCGTCATTCCCGGCGCCCTGTGACGTATTTACAGCGGCGCCGCGCTGTGAGCTTCAAAATGCGCACTGCGCATGCGCATTGGGCATGCGCAGTGCACATTTTGAAGCTCACAGCGCGGCGCCGCTGTAAATACGTCACAGGGCGCCGGGAATGACGCGGATCGCGTCACAAGCCACACTGCAGCCTCCTACGACACAGGGCACAGAAGGGACGCGCGATTTTGAATCCTGGATGTAGATCACGCCTATTCAGGCGTGATATGAAGCAGAGGGGCAGTCTTGATGAGTGACTATGAATAGATAGTCACTCATTATCATCAGTAATCAGGTACTTATAAAACGTTTTTATGCAATATCATTTACTGCATTTAGGAGCTAAAAAGAGTGTAGGGAAAGTGTTAATATGCTGTAGGGACAGGTTTTAATAGCTTTAAAGGTGTTTTGGGGGTGACAGGATCCCCTTGTCTGGTACCACGAAATGTAAATGCAATCTGCATGGGGTCACATTGACTCCATGATTCCAGACAAGGATTGATGGTGTTGCAGCCTCTGTGACCTCTCAGAAAAGGTGTGTACACACCGACTGAACACGGGGACACATTGCACACATGCACACAGGCGCACTTGCAGAAGAGAATTGCTTGTACCTGATCTTTTTGCGGCTTCATAGTAAAAGGGATGAATACATGTGCACGTGGTGTTTTTTATGTATTTTAGCCCATCATTCTTGTCAATATGTTTCTCACACTTGGGGAAGGGAAGGTTTTAATCTAACAAAATAGGTAAAATGTAATATTAGTTACAATGCAATGTAATATTAGTTACGTGCCCCTGTCAGTATAAGTGTTGTGTTATGGGGTTTTTATGGCATTGTAGAGACACATAGATGTAAGGCGGCAGAGTCGGATAGTGGAGGAGGGAATGCTGGTAATCGTCCCCTGGACCTCTGCCCCGATCCCTCCATGGCCGCCTCCTCTGCAGTCCTCTACCTGTCCTCATTATTTCCCAGCTCTTACGGCGATGACCGACCTTCATTAACCCTTTACCATGGCAGCTCGGAGCCAGCTGGGCGTCCTTCCCTCCCGGTACCTGGGATTAATATTCCGCAGCGGTAGAGCACAAGTCTAATAACGGTATCGGGAGAAGTATGCTGCATCTGTTATGGATAGATGTACAAAATTAGCTCCTCACACCTCTGACACCCAAGATGTCTTCCCTTAAAATCCTCGCCGGCGCCCACAGTTCCTCTCCCATCACTTCCCGATACAATATTGCAATTACCGTGTTTGTGGTGCGCCAGCTCCGCACCGCTTCCTTTATATGTTTATATATTTCTCCTTCATTAGTGCTGTCTGAAGGGTGATTAGATCCTTCAAACATTTTACAGAGGTTAAACGTTGATTAAGATTTAATTATTACTGTAAATAGCTTACTATGACATATGGTGCCAAGCCTGACATATGTGCATTTGAATAAATGAAGTGTTGTTTCCCATAATGCTCTGGTGGCTGTTTAACAGCTTTGCTGAAGGGTTATGTCGCACCTCGCGTACGACTCGCTTTCATCTTACATTTTGTTGGGTTTTGCAGCTCGAAAAAAAATAAATCAAGAACATTTTTTTTTCAGCGACTTTCTTTCTTTCTTTTTCTTTCTTTTTCTTTCTTTCTTTCTTTCTTTCTTTCTTTCTTTCTTTCTTTCTTTCTTTCTTTCTTTCTTTCTTTCTTTCTTTCTTTCCTTCTTTCTTTCTTTCTTTCTCTCTTCATCAAACATTGAATATTTTATATCCCTAAAATGTTTACTACAATTTGAAACTAATTAGTCTAACTAGGTTAAACAGTTTTAAGGATTATATATACTGAGATGGATATATATATAAATGTAAAGAAATATATATACATAATTAAATAACACTCGCCACACCCTCTACTAACTCACCAGAGGAATAAATATATACAGCACAGACCAAATGTTTGGACACACCTTCTCGTTCAAGGAGTTTTCTGTATTTTCATGACTATGAAAATTATAGATTCACACTGAGGGCATCAAAACTATGAATTATCACATGTGGAATTATATACTGAACAGAAAAGTGTGAAACATCTGAAAATATGTCTTATATTCTAGGTTCTTCCTTTTGTTTTGATTACTGCTTTGCACACTTTTGGCATGCTCTTGATGAGCTTCAAGAGGTAGTCACCGGAAATGGTTTTCACTTGAGGAGCTTCAAGAGGTAGTCACCGGAAATGGTCTTCCAACAGTCTTGAAGGAGTTCCCAGAGATGCTTAGCACTTGTTGGCCCTTTTGTCTTCACTCTGCGGTCCAGCTCACCCCAAACCATCTCGATTGGGTTCAGGTCTGGTGACGGTGGAGGCCCGGTCATCTGGCGTAGCACCCCCACACCATCACACCTCCTCCTCCATGCTTCACCGTGGGAACCAGTCATGTAGAGTCCATCCGTTCACCTTTTTTACGTCGAACAAACACACGGTGGTTGGAACCAAAGATCTCAAATTTGGACTCATCAGACCAAAGCACAGATTTCCACTGGTCTAATGTCCATTCCTTGTGTTCTTTAGCCCAAACAAGTCTCCTCTGCTTGTTGCCTGTCCTTAGCAGTGGCTTCCTAGCAGCTATTTTACCATGAAGGCCTGCTGCACAAAGTCTCCTCTTAACAGTTGTTGTAGAGATGTGTCTGCTGCTAGACCTCTGTGTGGCATTGACCTGGTCTCTAATCTGAGCTGCTGCTAACCTGTGATTTCTGAGGCTGGTGACTCGGATGAACTTATCCTCCGCAGCAGAGGTGACTCTTGGTCTTCCTTTCCTGGGGCGGTCCTCATGTGAGCCAGTTTCTTTGTAGCACTTGATGTTTTTGCAGCTGCACTTGGGGACACTTTCAAAGTTTTCCCAATTTTTCGCATTGACTGACCTTCATTTCTTACAGTAATGACGGCCACTCGTTTTTCTTTACTTAGCTGCTTTTTTCTTGCCATAATACAAATTCTAACAGTCTATTCAGTAGGACGATCAGCTGTGTATCCACCAGACTTCTGCACAACACAACTGATGGTCCCAACCCCATTTATAAGGCAAGAAATCCCACTTATTAAACCTCAAGATGTTGCTGGGAAAAATGGTGTTAAACAGTCCGCGCTGCCAGATCAAGCCGAAACTCCAAAGAACACACGTGTTGGTGATGTTCAAACAACTACTCCTTTATTCTCTCCGACGCGTTTCGGTGCCCTCCTGGCACCTTCCTCAGGAGGGCACCGAAATGCTTCGGAGAGAATAAAGGAGTAGTTGTTTGAACATCACCAACACGTGTGTTCTTTGGAGTTTCGGCTTGATCTGGCAGCGCGGACTGTTTAACACCATTTTTCCCAGCAACATCTTGATGTGTCTTTCCGAGAGAGTGGACGGTGGAAGTCTAGCAGCAGCCATCAGGATACTATCACATGTCTTCAAACCAGTTGTGGGTCTCACAACTGACATAGGTGAGTGGAACCCCTATACATCACCTTGACATCAGTGTCACTAGTGATAGGGCACTTTTGCGCCTCTTGTTCCCCCCCTCTTTTTTTATTGATACACTAATTAAACCTGACAGGGCACACCTGTGAAGTGAAGACCATTTCCGGTGACTACCTCTTGAAGCTCATCAAGAGAATGCCAAGAGTGTGCAAAGCAGTAATCACAGCAAAAGGTGGCTTCTGTGAAGACCCTAGAATATAAGACATATTCTCAGTTGTTTCACACTTTTTTGTTTAGTATATAATTCCACATGTGATAAAGGGAACCAACCACCCCAAATGACCCCCCCGGACTGTTAATATGTGTCCCTACACCCAGCACACACATTTGGGGCAATCGTTTTTGCTAAAAAAACTGTTTAGTAGAAGCTAAGATATAGCTTTATGAAGTTTAATAAATCAAGACGAATGGGTGTTACCTAGCTTTGTCCTCGTGCATTTCTTCGTGCATGTCAGCCTCCTCTCCCCTCCTCCCTTCAGTGAAGCCCTTCTGTGCAAGCCAAAAATGCCCCGCCTGTCTGCTGCTGCCTGATAAATTATGCACGCCCATCTCTGCACCTAAGAGCCTGGCCGCGTCATGAAGGGGGCGGGGCTAGATCGCGCAGATCAGGCAGCAGCAGACAGGTGGGGCATTTTCGGCTTGCACAGAAGGGCTTCACTGAAGGGAGGAGGGGAGAGGAGGCTGACATGCACGAAGAAATGCACGAGGACAAAGCTAGGTAACACCCATTCGTCTTGATTTATTAAACTTCATAAAGCTATATCTTAGCTTCTACTAAACAGTTTTTTTTAGCAAAAACGATTGCCCCAAATGTGTGTGCTGGGTGTAGGGACACATATTAACAGTCCGAGGGGGTCATTTGGGGTGGTTGGTTCCCTTTAATTCATAGTTTTGATGCCTTCAGTGTGAATCTACAATTTTCATAGTCATGAAAATACAGAAAACTCTTTGAATGAGAAGGTGTGTCCAAACATTTGGTCTGTACTGTATATAAATAATTATAAATAATAAAAAAAAAATTGCCACACCCTGTAATAATTCATCAGGAAATGAATAAATAAATAAATATATAAATAATTAAATAAAAACCTCCACACCCTCTATCAACTCACCATGAAATAAACCCATATATATACTATATATATATATATATATAAATATATATGTATATATATATATTATATGTTATAATATAGCTTAGTATTAATAAAGAATACTTATATATATGTGAGTATATAAATTGGTATTTATAGCCAATTAATTAAAAACCACCACACCTTCTACTAATTCACCATGAAAAAAAACATATAAATATGTATATAAATACATTGATATAAATAAATATTGAAATAAAACCTACCACATCCTGTACTAATTCATCCCCAAAAGAATAAATATATGAGTAATATATATATATATAGTTATAAATGAAAAATCCACTCCACCCTCTACTAAGTAACCATGAAAAAAAAAATATATATATGTGAATTAATATATAAATATAAATAAATAGTATTATATATTATAGTATAGTATATATAATAGTATTAGTATATTATATAAATAAATAGTTAAATATAAACCACCACACCCTCTGCTGAATATATAAATTAATATAAATAAATAATTTCCATGTAGTTGTCTCCTTCTCCCCCAGCTTTGTCTTCCTTATGGTCTTGTAGCACATTCCAGCCTTGCGCAGATGTAGGATCTTTTCCCTGACATCCTTAGATATCTCTGGTCTTCCCATGTTGTAGAGTTTAGAGGTGACTGATCCATTGAGTGTGTGGACAGGAGTCTTTATACAGGTGACAATGTAACACCCCTTTCACATCAGTGTTTTCGCTGATGTGCGGCCGATCCTCATGCATTCTCTATGGGGCTAGCGGTCAGGCACGCCATGTGCAGTTGCGTTGGATCGGCCAGATCCGACACTTGCGGTTGCGGAAGAAAAACGCTGCTTGTATCATTTTTTGCACGGCCGCAAGTGACAGATCGGGCCGATCCAACGCAACTGCACATGGCGTGCCTGACCGCTAGCCCCATAGAGAATGCATGAGGCTTGCCGGATCAGCCACCTAATGGCTGCACTTGTAGCCCGGATCCGGCAATTTGCCGCTCATCAGCTGATGTGAAACACCCCTCAGACAGCTGTGTGTAATGCAGGAAACCAGGTGATTAGGAGCCGAAAACTGCTCTATAGGAGCCAGAACTCCTAATGGTTGGTAGGGGATCAAATACTTATTTCTCTATGCAAAATGCCAGTATATTGGTATCATTTACACAATGGGATTTTCTGGACTTTATTTTTGATTTTCTATCTCTCAAGGTACCTTTACACGCCGCTACTGGAGGATGGATACAACCCGCTACAGGCTACGATTGTAGCTTGCGTCGTCAATATAGCCCGTAGTAGCGGCGTGTGAAGACGGTAGGAGGCAGCCGGCAACAGATACATCTGTTTCCGAGCACTGCTCTGAAACAGGTGGCTACAAAGCCGATTGTAGCGAGCTGTATCGGCGTGTAAAGAAGGAACAGAAGGGATGTCTATACACCAGGCAATGTACCTGGTATGTAGCTGGGGCGTGACACAGCCTCCGGGTTACTGCGCCCCATCTGCGATCATTGGTGGAAGCTCCTGCGTTGCGATTGGTTGTCGCCGCACAGGGCGGCATATTTAAGGAGCTGACGAGTCACACTACACAATTGCTCGAGCGTCATGTATTAATCAGCCTCCTGCGATGCCTGCCCAATCATGGTATTATTGCTTTGTCCTATCAGAGTACGGACGTCTCGTAATCCACAATTGTGGCACGCCTATGTGCTGTCCCTGCTGCACCAGGTACGCCCATAGTAGCTTGTTGTAGCGGTGTGTAAATGAGGTAAGATGAGCTACAGATGGCTACTTGAGACACCCGGCGATGTATCTAGCTATAGATGTAACGTAGCGTAGCGCACCCTGTGGCGGCGTGTAAAGGTGGTGCGGGTACCGTTTGTAACCGTTTGAGCGTGCTCGTGCACGTGAAGTAGCTGGTTGTATCTATCCTCCAGTAGCGGCGTGTAAAGGTACCTTGACTGTTATAATCACCCGACCCTTAAAATTATAGACTGTTCATGTCTGTGTCATTGGGCAAACTTACAAGGGATCAAATACTTATTTCCACCACTATATATATATATATATATATATATATATATAAATAAATAATTAAATAAAAACCACCACACCCTCTACTTATTTACATGAAAAAATACATATAAATAAATATATCTCAATAAATAATTAAATAAAATCACCAACTAATAAACTCGACTAAGAAAAATACATATTAATAAACACCACATATATCAATAAGTGATTGAATAAATCCGCCACACCCGCTACTAATTCACCAGGAAAAATAATAATAAATAAACAAATTAATACATATAAATAAATAAGTAAACCTGCCATACTGCCTTCTAATTCTGTGGAGAATATATAGAGTTATGGCTAAAAGTGTTGACACCTTGAAATTATTCCAGAAAGTGAGTTATGTCTCCCAGAGAATTCCTGCCATTCCAACGTTTTATTATACACAGGTTTATTTCCATTGTGTATTGGGATGATACAATATAACAGAGAAAAAGGTCAATAGTTGGACATAATTTCACAAAAAAGTCTGAAAATAATCTGGACACAATTGTTGTCATCTGTCCTTTGTTTCCAGCCTGTGACGCTCGTTCACACTCACCTGTGCCAGTATCAGGTGTGGGCAATATGAAAATCAAACCTGAAACCAGATACAAAAGAGAGAAGTTTACTCAGTCTTTACATTGTATGTCTGTGTGTACCACACCAAACATGGAGAACAGAAAGAGGAGAGGAGAACTGTCTGAGGACTCGTAAGACAAATTTGTTGAAAAATATCAACAATCTCAAGGTTACAAGTCCATCTCCAGACATCTTGATGTTCCTTTGTCCATAATCAAGACATTTACAACCTATGGCACTATAGCTAATCTCCTTGGACGTGGATGACAGACATAAATTGAAGATAGATTGCAACATAGGATTGTCCAGATGGTGGATACACCTCAATCAGACTCCAAAGAAATTTAAGCTGTCCTGCAGGCTCAGAGGGCATCAGTGTCAGCGATAACTATCCGTCCACATGTGAATGACATGAAATGCTATTGAGGAAACCCAGGAGGACCCCACTGTTGACACAGAGACAGAGAAAAGCCAAATTGTACGGGAGGAACCAAAATCCTTCTGAGAAGCCATGCCATATTAGCACACCCAAGTGATGTGGATGCCAATACGGTGGAAGCAGATACCGACTCTCCACATGCCGCCCACTGAACACCTCCTGCAGCACACCGCACACCAAAACTCCACTTTGCCCGCCGACCCACTGATAACCTCTGACTTAGTAGATGATACAAGACCTGTGTGATGTCATGTCTATGTGATCAGTCACATGACCATGACATCACCCCAGCTCCGGTACTACTAAAGTAATTCACTGCAGTGACACAAACTGTGGCCAGAGAAAGCACTGGGAGGGGCAGAGAGAGAGCAGGGGGTGCAGAGAGAGTGCTGAGGGGCAGAGAGAGCGCTGAGGGGCAGAGAGAGTGCAGGAGGGAGTAGAGAGAGTGCAGGAGGGAGCAGAGAAAGCACTGGGGGGCAGAGGGAGTGCAGTAGGGACCATAGAGTGCTGGGGAGGGGCAGAAAGGGTGCAGGGTTAGCAGAGAGAGCGCTGAGGGGCAGAGAGAGTGCAGTGGGAGCAGAGAGAGTGCAGGAGGGAGCAGAGAGAGTGCAGGAGGGAGCAGAGAGAGTGCAGGAGGGAGTAGAGAGAGTGTAGGAGGGAGCAGCGAGAGCACTGGGGGGCAGAGGGAGTGCAGTAGGGACCAGAGAGTGCTGGGGAGGGGCAGAGAGAGTGCTGGGGAGGGGCAGAGAGAGTGCTGGGGGAGCAGAGAGAGCGCTGAGGGGCAGAGAGAGCGCTGAGGGGCAGAGAGAGTGCAGGGGGAGCAGAGAGAGCACTGGGGGGGCAGAGGGAGTGCAGTAGGGACCAGAGAGTGCAGGGGGAGCAGAAAGAGTGCTGGGGAGGGGCACAGAGAGTGCAGTGGTGAGCAGAGAGTGTGACGTGGTGAGCAGAGAGAGCAGGAGAGCACTGGGGGCAGAGAGAGTGCAGTGGGGCAGAGGGAGTGCAATAGGGACCAGAGAAAGTGCAGGTGAGAGCAGAGAGGGGCTGAGAGACTGCAAGAGAAAGCAGAGAGAGTGCAGGGGCAGAAAGGGCACAAGAAGGGGCAGAGATGATGCACGGTGCATGAGAGAGCGCAAGGGGGCAGAGGCAGTGCACAGAAAGAGAGCATGGTGGGAGAGGAAGTGTAAGGAGGTCAGAGAGAGTGCATAAAGAAAAAGAGAATGCAAGGGGGCAGAGAGAGCGCACAGTGAAAAAGAGTGTGCATAGTGGAGAGAGCGCAAGCAATGCAATGAGTGCACACAGAAAGAGAGCGCACAATAGGAGAGAGTGCGCATGGTTGGAGAGAGCACAAGAGGGGCAGAGAGAGCACACGGTGGGAGAGAGGACAAGGGAGGCAAAGAGCACACAGAGAAAGGAAGAGTGCACGGTGGGAGAGGGAGCACAAGGGGCAAAGAGAGCGCACAGAAAGAGAGCACAGGGGGAAGAGAGCACACAGGGGACAGTGCACAGTGGGAGAGAGAGCTTAGAGGAAAAGAGTGCACAGAGGATAGCACACAGGAGGGCGAGACCGTGAATGGTGGAAGAGACCGTGCACTTGAGGCGAGACAGCATAAGAGGAACAGAGAGCACATAGGGAAGACAGAATGCACAGGGGGAAGTGCGAGCACACGGGGGGAGACAGCTCAAAGGACAGAGCACACGAAAAGAGAAGACAGCATGGGGGAGAGACAGCCCAAATTAGATAGCACAAAGGGAAAAGACAAGATGGGGGAGAGAGACAACACACGGTGAGAGCGCACACAGGGGGACACGATCAATGGAGAGAGCACACAGCACAAAAGACAGGATGGAGAGTGGACAGGGCTGAGAGCGCATAGGGGGAAACAGCTCAAAGAAAAGAGCATATGAGGGAAGAAGAGAACACACAGTGAGAAGAAGACAGCACAGAGGGGGGAGAGCGCAGCAGGGGAGGGAGGCCAAAGGAGAGAGTACAGAGGGGGAAAAAACACAGATGAAAGAGAGAGCTGACAGGGGGGAGAGATGGCCACCGCTCCCAGTACCACAGTCTGCCCCCATCATGATGCAATAACATCTGGCCTCCATCTAATACAGTTGTGGCCAAAAGTATTGACACCCCTGCAATTCTGTCAGATAATGCTCAGTGTCTTCCTGTAATGATTGCAATCACAAATTCTTTGCTATTATATCTTCATTTAATTTGTCTTCAATTAAAGAACACAAAAGAGAAAGAAGCAAAAAGCAAAACATTGATCATTTCACACAAAACTCCAAAAATGGTCCGGACAAAAGTATTGGAACCCTCAGCCTAATACTTGGTTGCACAACCTTTAGCCAAAATAACTGCGATCAACCCCTTCCGGTAACC
This sequence comes from Allobates femoralis, assembly GCA_033576535.1. Classification (NCBI taxonomy): domain Eukaryota; kingdom Metazoa; phylum Chordata; class Amphibia; order Anura; family Aromobatidae; genus Allobates; species Allobates femoralis. The sequence goes on from JARQOC010000003.1 coordinate 23,303,235, forward strand.
ATCAATGAGTTTCTTACAATGCTCTGCTGGAATTTTACACCATTCTTCTTTGGCAAACTGCTCCAGGTCCCTGATATTTGAAGGACGCCTTCTCCAAACTGCCATTGTTACATCTCTCCACAGGTGTTCTATGGGATTCAGGTCAGGATTCATTGCTGCCACCTTAGAAGTCTCCAGTGCTTTCTCTCAAACCATTTTCTAGAGCTTTTTGAAGTGTGTTTTGGGTCATTGTCCTGCTGGAAGACCCCTGACCTCTGAGGGAGACCCAGCTTTCTCACACTGGGCCCTACATTATGCTGCACAATGTGTTGGTAGTCTTCAGACTTCATAATGCCATGCACACGGTCAAGCAGTCCAGTGCCAGAGGCAGCAAAGCAACCCCAAACCATAAGGGAGCCTCCGCCATGTCTGACTGTAGGGACCGTGTTCTTTTCTTTGAATGCCTCTTTCTTTCTCCTGTAAACTCTATGTTGATGCCTTTGCCCATAAATCTCTACTTTTGTCTCATCTGACCAGAGAACATTCTTCCAAAACGTTTTAGGCTTTCTCAGGTAAGTTTTGGCAAACTCCAGCCTGGCTTTTTTATGTCTCGGGGTAAGAAGTGGGGTCTTCCTGGGTCTCCTACCATACAGTCCCTTTTCATCCAGACGCCGACGGATAGTACGGGGTGACACTGTTGTACCCTCGGACTGCAGGGCAGCTTGAACTTGTTTGGATGTTAGTTGAGGTTCTTTATCCGCCATCCGCACAATCTTGTGTTGAAATCTCTCGTCAAATTTTCTTTTCCGTCCACATCTAGGGAGGTTAGCCACAGTGCCATGGGCTTTACACTTCTTGATGACACTGTGCACGGTAGACACAGGAACATTCAGGTCTTTGGAGATGGACTTGTAGCCTTGAGATTGCTCATGCTTCCTCACAATTTGGTTTCTCAAGTCCTCAGACAGTTCTTTGGTCTTTCTTTTCTCCATGCTCAATGTGGTACACACAAGGACACAGGACAGAGGTTGAGTCAACTTTAATCCATGTCAACTGGCTGCAAGTGTGATTTAGTTATTGCCAACCCCTGTTAGGTGCCACAGGTAAGTTACAGGTGCTGTTAATTACACAAATTACAGAAGCATCACATGATTTTCCTAACAGTGCCAATACTTTTGTCCACCCCCTTTTTATGTTTGGTGGAATTAGATCTAATTTGGCTTTAGGACAATTCTTTGTGTTTTTTCATTGAAGACAAATTAAATGAAGATAATAATACCAAAGAATGTGTGATTGCAAAAGGAAGAAACTGAGTATTATCTGACAGAATTGCAGGGGTGTCAATACTTTTGGCCACAGCTGTATGTACACAGTGACTGAACCAGCAGAATAGTGAGTGCAGCTCTGGAGTATAATACAGGAGGTAACTCAGGATCAGTAATGTAATGTATGTACACAGTGACTGCACCAGCAGAATAGTGAGTGCAGCTCTGGAGTATAATACAGGAGGTAACTCAGGATCAGTAATGTAATGTATGTACACAGTGACTGAACCAGCAGAATAGTGAGTGCAGCTCTGGAGTATAATACAGGAGGTAACTCAGGATCAGTAATGTAATGTATGTACACAGTGACTGCACCAGCAGAATAGTGAGTGCAGCTCTGGAGTATAATACAGGAGGTAACTCAGGATCAGTAATGTATGTACACAGTGACTGCACCAGCAGAATAGTGAGTGCAGCTCTGGAGTATAATACAGGAGGTTACTCAGGATCAGTAATGTAATGTATGTACACGGTGACTGCACCAGCAGAATAGTGAGTGCATCTCTGGAGTATAATACAGGGGGTAACTCAGGATCAGTAATGTAATGTATGTACACAGTGACTGCACCAGCAGAATAGTGAGTGCAGCTCTGGAGTATAATACAGGAGGTTACTCAGGATCAGTAATGTAATGTATGTACACGGTGACTGCACCAGCAGAATAGTGAGTGCATCTCTGGAGTATAATACAGGAGGTAACTCAGGATCAGTAATGTAATGTATGTACACAGTGACTGCACTAGCAGAATAGTGAGTGCAGCTCTGGAGTATAATACAGGAGGTAACTCAGGATCAGTAATGTAATGTATGTACACAGTGACTGCTCCAGCAGAATAGTGAGTGCAGCTCTGGAGTATAATACTAGAGGTAACTCAGGATCAGTAATGTAATGTCTGTACACAGTGACTGCACCAGCAGAATAGTGAGTGCAGCTCTGGAGTATAATACTGGAGGTAACTCTGGATCAGTAATGTAATGTATGTACACAGTGACTCCACCAGCAGAATAGTGAGTGCAGCTCTGGAGTATAATACAGGAGGTAACTCAGGATCAGTAATGTAATGTATGTACACAGTGACTGCACCAGCAGAATAGTGAGTGCAGCTCTGGAGTATAATACAGGAGGTAACTCAGGATCAGTAATGTAATGTATGTACACAGTGACTCCACCAGCAGAATAGTGAGTGCAGCTCTGGAGTATAATACAGGAGGTAACTCAGGATCAGTAATGTAATGTATGTACACAGTGACTGCACCAGCAGAATAGTGAGTGCAGCTCTGGAGTATAATACAAGAGGTAACTCAGGATCAGTAATGTAATGTATGTACACAGTGACTGCACCAGCAGAATAGTGAGTGCAGCTCTGGAGTATAATACAGGAGGTAACTCAGGATCAGTAATGTAATGTATGTACACAGTGACTGCACCAGCAGAATAGTGAGTGCAGCTCTGGAGTATAATACAGGAGGTAACTCAGGATCAGTAATGTAATGTATGTACACAGTGACTGCACCAGCAGAATAGTGAGTGCAGCTCTGGAGTATAATACAGGAGGTAACTCAGGATCAGTAATGTAATGTATGTACACAGTGACTGCACTAACAGAATAGTGAGTGCAGCTCTGGAGTATAATACTGGAGGTAACTCAGGATCAGTAATGTAATGTCTGTACACAGTGACTGCACCAGCAGAATAGTGAGTGCAGCTCTGGAGTATAATACTGGAGGTAACTCAGGATCAGTAATGTAATGTATGTACACAGTGACTGCACCAACAGAATAGTGAGTGCAGCTCTGGAGTATAATACAGGAGGTAACTCAGGATCAGTAATGTAATGTCTGTACACAGTGACTGCACCAGCAGAATAGTGAGTGCAGCTCTGGAGGATAATACAGGAGGTAACTCAGGATCAGTAATGTAATGTATGTACACAGTGACTGCACCAGCAGAATAGTGAGTGCAGCTCTGGAGTATAATACAGGAGGTAACTCAGGATCAGTAATGTAATGTATGTACACAGTGACTGCACCAGCAGAATAGTGAGTGCAGCTCTGGAGTATAATACAGGAGGTAACTCAGGATCAGTAATGTAATGTATGTACACAGTGTACTGCACCAGCAGAATAGTGATGCAGCTCTGGAGTATAATACAGGAGGTAACTCAGGATCAGTAATGTAATGTATGTACACAGTGACTGCACCAGCAGAATAGTGAGTGCAGCTCTGGAGTATAATACAGGAGGTAACTCAGGATCAGTAATGTAATGTATGTACACAGTGACTGCACCAGCAGAATAGTGAGTGCAGCTCTGGAGTATAATACAGGAGGTAACTCAGGATCAGTAATGTAATGTATGTACACAGTGACTGCACCACAGAATAGTGAGTGCAGCTCTGGAGTATAATACTGGAGGTAACTCAGGATCAGTAATGTAATGTTGTACACAGTGACTGCACCAGCAGAATAGTGAGTGCAGCTCTGGAGTATAATACAGGAGGTAACTCAGGATCAGTAATGTAATGTATGTACACAGTGACTGCACCAGCAGAATAGTGAGTGCAGCTCTGGAGTATAATACAGGAGGTAACTCAGGATCAGTAATGTAATGTATGTACACAGTGACTGCACCAGCAGAATAGTGAGTGCAGCTCTGGAGTATAATACAGGAGGTAACTCAGGATCAGTAATGTAATGTATGTACACAGTGACTGCACCAGCAGAATAGTGAGTGCAGCTCTGGAGTATAATAAGGAGGTAACTCAGGATCAGTAATGTAATGTATGTACACAGTGACTGAAACCAGCAGAATAGTGAGTGCAGCTCTGGAGTATAATACAGGAGGTAACTCAGGATCAGTAATGTAATGTTGTACACAGTGACTGCACCAGCAGAATAGTGAGTGCAGCTCTGGAGTATAATACAGGAGGTAACTCAGGATCAGTAATGTAATGTATGTACACAGTGACTGCACCAGCAGAATAGTGAGTGCAGCTCTGGAGTATAATACAGGAGGTAACTCAGGATCAGTAATGTAATGTATGTACACAGTGACTGCACCACAGAATAGTGAGTGCAGCTCTGGAGTATAATACAGGAGGTAACTCAGGATCAGTAATGTAATGTATGTACACAGTGACTGCACCAGCAGAATAGTGAGTGCAGCTCTGGAGTATAATACAGGAGGTAACTCAGGATCAGTAATGTAATGTTATGTACACAGTGACTGCACCAGCAGAATAGTGAGTGCAGCTCTGGAGTATAATACAGGAGGTAACTCAGGATCAGTAATGTAATGTATGTACACAGTGACTGCACCAGCAGAATAGTGAGTGCAGCTCTGGAGTATAATACAGGAGGTAACTCAGGATCAGTAATGTAATGTATGTACACAGTGACTGCACCAGCAGAATAGTGAGTGCAGCTCTGGAGTATAATACAGGAGGTAACTCAGGATCAGTAATGTAATGTATGTACACAGTGACTGCACCAGCAGATAGTGAGTGCAGCTCTGGAGTATAATACAGGAGGTAACTCAGGATCAGTAATGTAATGTATGTACACAGTGACTGCACCAGCAGAATAGTGAGTGCAGCTCTGGAGTATAATACAGGAGTAACTCAGGATCAGTAATGTAATGTATGTACACAGTGACTGCACCAGCAGAATAGTGAGTGCAGCTCTGGAGTATAATACAGGAGGTAACTCAGGATCAGTAATGTAATGTATGTACACAGTGACTGCACCAGCAGAATAGTGAGTGCAGCTCTGGAGTATAATACAGGAGGTAACTCAGGATCAGTAATGTAATGTATGTACACAGTGACTGCACCAGCAGAATAGTGAGTGCAGCTCTGGAGTATAATACAGGAGGTAACTCAGGATCAGTAATGTAATGTATGTACACAGTGACTGCACCAGCAGAATAGTGAGTGCAGCTCTGGAGTATAATACAGGAGGTAACTCAGGATCAGTAATGTAATGTATGTACACAGTGACTGCACCAGCAGAATAGTGAGTGCAGCTCTGGAGTATAATACAGGAGGTAACTCAGGATCAGTAATGTAATGTATGTACACAGTGACTGCACCAGCAGAATAGTGAGTGCAGCTCTGGAGTATAATACAGGAGGTAACTCAGGATCAGTAATGTAATGTATGTACACAGTGACTGCACCAGCAGAATAGGAGTGCAGCTCTGGAGTATAATACAGGAGGTAACTCAGGATCAGTAATGTAATGTATGTACACAGTGACTGCACCACAGAATAGTGAGTGCAGCCTGGAGTATAATACAGGAGTAACTCAGGATCAGTATGTAATGTATGTACACAGTGACTGCACCAGCAGAAAGTGATGCAGCTCTGGAGTTAATACGGAGGTAACTCAGGATCATAATGTAATGTATGTACACAGTACTGCACCAGCAGAATAGTGAGTGCAGCTCGGAGATAATACAGAGTAACTCAGGATCAGTAATGTATTAGTACACAGTGACTCCACCAGCAGAATAGTGATGCAGCTCTGGAGTATAATACAGGAGGTAACTCAGGATCAGTATGTAAGTATGACACAGTGACTGCCCAGCAGAAAGTGAGTGCAGCTCTGGAGTATAATACAGGGTAACTCAGATCAGTAATGTAATGTTGTACACAGTGACTGCACAGCAGAATAGTGAGCAGCTCTGAGTATAATACAGAGTAACTCAGGACAGTAATGTATTATGTACACAGTGACTGCCCACAAATATGAGGCAGCTCTGAGTATAATACAGAGGTAACTCAGGATCAGTAATGTAATGTATACACAGTGACTGCACCAGCAGAATAGTGAGGCACTCTGAGTATAATACAGGAGTAACTCAGGATAGTAATGTAATGTATGTACACAGTGACTGCACCACAGAATAGTGAGTGCAGCTCTGGAGATAATACAGGAGGTAACTCAGGATCAGTAATTAATGTATGTACACAGTGACTGCACCAGCAGAATAGTGAGTGCAGCTCTGGAGTAAATACAGGAGGTAACTCAGGATCAGTAATGTAATGTATGTACACAGTGACTGCACCAGCAGAATAGTGAGTGCAGCTCTGAGTATAATACAGGAGTAACTCAGGATCAGTAATGTAATGTATGTACACAGTGACTGCACCACAGAATAGTGAGTGCAGCTCTGGAGTAAATACAGGAGGTAACTCAGGATCAGTAATGTAATGTATGACACAGTGACTCCACCAGCAGAAAGTGAGTGCAGCTCTGGAGTATAATACAGGAGGTAACTCAGGATCAGTAATGTAATGTATGTACACAGTGACTGCACCAGCAGAATAGTGAGGCAGCTCTGGAGTATAATACAGGAGGTAACTCAGGATCAGTAATGTAATGTATGTACACAGTGACTGCACCAGCAGAATAGTGAGTGCAGCTCTGGAGTATAATACAGGAGGTAACTCAGGATCAGTAATGTAATGTATGTACACAGTGACTGCACCAGCAGAATAGTGAGTGCAGCTCTGGAGTATAATACGGAGGTAACTCAGGATCAGTAATGTAATGTTGTACACAGTGACTGCACCAGCAGAATAGTGAGTGCAGCTCTGGAGTATAATACAGGAGGTAACTCAGGATCAGTAATGTAATGTATGTACACAGTGACTGCACCAGCAGAATAGTGAGTGCAGCTCTGGAGATAATACAAGGTAACTCAGGATCAGTAATGTAATGTATGTACACAGTGACTGCACCAGCAGAATAGTGAGTGCAGCTCTGAGTATAATACAGGAGGTAACTCAGGATCAGTAATGTAATGTATGTACACAGTGACTGCACCAGCAGAATAGTGAGTGCAGCTCTGGAGTATAATACAGGAGGTAACTCAGGATCAGTAATGTAATGTATGTACACAGTGACTCACCAGCAGAATAGTGAGTGCAGCTCTGGAGTATAATACAGGAGTAACTCAGGATCAGTAATGTAATGTATGTACCCAGTGACTGCACCAGCAGAATATGAGTGCAGCTCTGGAGTATAATACAGGATATAACTCAGGATCAGTAATGTAATGTATGTACACAGTGACTGCACCAGCAGAATAGTGAGTGCAGCTCTGGAGTATAATACAGGAGGTAACTCAGGATCAGTAATGTAATGTATGACACAGTGACTCCACCAGCAGAATAGTGAGTGCAGCTCTGAGTATAATACAGGAGGTAACTCAGGATCAGTAATGTAATGTATGTACACAGTGACTGCACCAGCAGAATAGTGAGAGCAGCTCTGCAGTATAATACAGGAGGTAACTCAGGATCAGTAATGTAATGTATGTACACAGTGACTGCACCAACAGATAGTGAGTGCAGCTCTGAGTATAATACAGGAGTAACTCAGGATCAGTAATGTAATGTATGTACACAGTGACTGCACCAGCAGAATAGTGAGTGCAGCTCTGGAGTATAATACAGGGTAACTCAGGATCAGTAATGTAATGTATGTACACATGACTGCACCAGCAGAATAGTGAGAGCAGCTCTGCAGTATAATACAGGAGTAACTCAGGATCAGTAATGTAATGTATGTACACAGTGACTGCACCAGCAGAATAGTGAGTGCAGCTCTGGAGTATAATACAGAGGTAACTCAGGATCAGTAATATAATGTATGTACACAGTGACTGCACCAGCAGAATATGAGTGCAGCTTCAGGATCAGTAAGTGGTAATGGTAGTACACAGTGACTGGCACCAGCAGAATAGTGAGTGCAGCTCTGGAGTATAATATAGGAGGTAACTCAGGATCAGTAATGTAATGTATGTACACAGTGACTGCACCAGCAGAATAGTGAGTGCAGCTCTGGAGTATAATACAGGAGGTAACTCCAGTATCAGTAATGTAATGTATGTACACAGGACTGCACCAGCATAATAGTGAGTGCAGCTCTGGAGTATAATACAGGAGGTAACTCAGGATCAGTAATGTAATGTATGTTACACAGTGACTGCACCAGCAGAATAGTGAGTGCAGCTCTGGAGTATAATACAGGAGGTAACTCAGGATCAGTAATGTAATGTATGTACACAGTGACTGCACCAGCAGAATAGTGAGTGCAGCTCTGGAGTATAATACAGGAGGTAACTCAGGATCAGTAATGTAATGTATGTACACAGTGACTGCACCAGCAGAATAGTGAGTGCAGCTCTGGAGTATAATACAGGATATAACTCAGGATCAGTAATGTAATGTATGTACCCAGTGACTGCACCAGCAGAATAGTGAGTGCAGCTCTGGAGTATAATACAGGATATAACTCAGGATCAGTAATGTAATGTATGTACACAGTGACTGCACCAGCAGAATAGTGAGTGCAGCTCTGGAGTATAATACAGGAGGTAACTCAGGATCAGTAATGTAATGTATGGACACAGTGACTCCACCAGCAGAATAGTGAGTGCAGCTCTGGAGTATAATACAGGAGGTAACTCAGGATCAGTAATGTAATGTATGTACACAGTGACTGCACCAGCAGAATAGTGAGAGCAGCTCTGCAGTATAATACAGGAGGTAACTCAGGATCAGTAATGTAATGTATGTACACAGTGACTGCACCAACAGAATAGTGAGTGCAGCTCTGGAGTATAATACAGGAGGTAACTCAGGATCAGTAATGTAATGTATGTACACAGTGACTGCACCAGCAGAATAGTGAGTGCAGCTCTGGAGTATAATACAGGAGGTAACTCAGGATCAGTAATGTAATGTATGTACACAGTGACTGCACCAGCAGAATAGTGAGAGCAGCTCTGCAGTATAATACAGGAGGTAACTCAGGATCAGTAATGTAATGTATGTACACAGTGACTGCACCAGCAGAATAGTGAGTGCAGCTCTGGAGGATAATACACTAGGTAACTCAGGATCAGTAATATAATGTATGTACACAGTGACTGCACCAGCAGAATAGTGAGTGCAGCTCTGGAGTATAATACAGGAGGTAACTCAGGATCAGTAATGTAATGTATGTACACAGTGACTGCAGCAGCAGAATAGTGAGTGCAGCTCTGGAGTATAATACAGGAGGTAACTCAGGATCAGTAATGTAATGTATGTACACAGTGACTCCACCAGCAGAATAGTGAGTGCAGCTCTGGAGTATAATACAGGATATAACTCAGGATCAGTAATGTAATGTATGTACACAGTGACTGCACCAGCAGAATAGTGAGTGCAGCTCTGGAGTATAATACAGGAGGTAACTCAGGATCAGTAATGTAATGTATGTACACAGTGACTGCACCAGCAGAATAGTGAGTGCAGCTCTGGAGTATAATACAGCAGGTAACTCAGGATCAGTAATGTAATGTATGTACACAGTGACTGCACCAGCAGAATAGTGAGTGCAGCTCTGGAGTATAAGGCTACTTTCACGTCAGTGTTATTTTCAGTTCTGATCCGGATCCAGTAACATTGTGTTCTGACCGATGGTTTGTATTGGAGGTTCGGATGTGTGCAGTGACTTCATCCAGATCTGGTAAATCCGGCTCTTGAGGCTTCAGTCAAAAGCCGCTGCTAATTGTGATATTAAAACAAGCCTGAAGAGCCGGATTTACCGGATCTGGATGAAGTCACCGCACACGTCCGAACCTCCAATACAAACCATCGGTCAGAACACAATGTTACTGGATCCGGATTTTTTTTGCAAAAAAGGCAGAATTCTGCCGGATTTCCAAAACGCTGAAGTGAAGGCGCCCTACTGCAGGATATAACTGGGAATTCATACAAGGTAAGTAATATAATGATCAGTAATTGCACGACCTTTTTATGCTGATTAAACAAACTATTTACACCCAGTGTGAGCTTCTTTAGAATGGTGTTATGAGGGTACCGGCAGTATCTCAGGTGTTGGGTGTATTATTTTAGTGCACCCCATATGGGTTCCAGTGCAGCCTCTCTCCTGCAGTGTACGGAGGACGCCCTGACGTCCCAGCCATATGTTCTCTCGCACGGTTCACCCGCAGATCTGGAGCCTTCCTCCACTCATTCCTGCATTCTGGTGATGGATCTTCATTATAATTAGCTGTAACACATTATAGCCGCCTCGATCAAAACATTTCAAAATAGTCATTGAAGAAATACATTAAATAATGAAAGTCTTGAGGGTCTGTACACGTGCGGCAGCCTGCAGGCTCCTCTCCTCCGTGGCTCTTCTGCTTTATAAGAATTATCGATGCTTCATAGAGTCACCGGCTATAAAGTGTCCCTCCGACATTGATTTGCTGAAGGACGAGCGCCTGCCACGATATCAGAGCTGAATTGGAGTCTGCAGTGTGGGGAGGTTTCTTCATTATATGTATAAGGCTAGAAACACACTGGCGTTAGACTCGCGTGAGTGTAATGCGTGACAAATATCGCATGGCGCTCGGACCTGTATCTTTACATGATACAGGTCCCATCAATGCAATTTTATCATTTTAACCCCCTCTGCAAGCTCTGCACTGCACGTCAGCACAGAGCCTGCAGATGCGGCTAATAAAAGCCGGTGTATGAAGGGTTATTGTGCTGTTGTGTGTATCCATCATGTGTACACTCTGTGTAGACATGGTGACATCCCACCCAGGCAGTGGAGGGGTTAATAGCAAGAATTATCTGATCCCGGCATTTGTCTGGTTATAGTTTCATTTTATTCAAAGCCGTTCAGCTTCAGCACTGGGGGTACTGTCCGTGGTCCTGTACGCAAATTGCGTAGAGGACCAGCGGCAGCGCTGTAGAACTGGTGAGCAGTCCCTGGTACTTACGCCAATAGCGTACGTTAACAGCATAGCGGCACTACAGGACCACGGACAGCACCCTGCCTCAGCAGCAGGAGCGGAGCGGCTTTTATACAGCTGAAACTAAAACCCGGCACAGGCCGGGATCAGATTGAAACTGCTATTAACCCCTCAACTGCCAGGGTGGGATGTCACGATGTGTACACACAACAGCACATTAACCCTTCATACACCAGCTTTTATTAGCCGCATCTGCAGGCTCTGTGCTGACATGCAGTGCAGCGCAGAGCTTGCAGAGGGGGTTAAAATGATTAAGCCATATAACTTAAATCTTTTATTACCACCTGAGGTTTTAACTATGATGTGACAGCGCTGACACATTATTGATTACTGTACCGGCAAATTGTAACTCAGCGGCTGTCAAAATCACCGGAAAATGCTGTCTGCGGACCTGAAGTTTGCATCAGGACCATGCACAGCATCACACTGACATGCAGTACACACGCACTCACACCTCACACTCACATCCATACAGCCATGCACACTCACCACACTCAACCAAAAACACGCATTACACTCGCATCACTGTCGTGCATCAAAGACTCTCCGTGTGCCTTTAGCCTAAGAGCAAGTCTACTTAATCTAACATCTTGCTTTCCCACATGTTGGACCTTATTCACAGCTCAGTGGTTGGAAAGACCATTGCAAACTTCTCCAAAACATCCGGTCTCATTATTGAGGAATGATCCTACACATAGAGAAGATCTCCTCTACATTATCCAACTCCTTACATCTTTGTCTCCATCCTCCGCACCTTAACATCTTTGTCGCATGATCCTCTCTGTAATGCTTCAGGATTCGAAACGGTGAGCCGGTGTTGTGTGCTTTGCTTCTTACTCCCCTAACCCACAGGAGGTTCTGTTTCTTGTCGGGTTCTTATTATTTGTTATCCTTGTTTCATTTGTTAGTTTAGTCTGCCCTATCACCTTTCGGGTGCAGCTATTTAAAACCTTCCCCTGGCTGATTTTTCCTGCTGGTGATATTCTTTCTTGATTCAGCTTGGAGTTTCAGCCATACTGACTCTGGATTTCTGTATAGATATCAGCTAGTGTGGCGCCCGCTGTAACATCGGCAACTCCAAGGCAGACGAATATCCTTTTATACTCGCCCCTCCAGCACTCGTGGCTTCTGCCCGGGATGAATCTCCTGTTTCCTGCTCCCGGGGCCTGCGCACACTGCACAGGTCTTCCAGCAGCACGCTTATGTTGAGGGAGCAACACTCCCACCAGTTTAAAGGGCCAGCGCATCTTTTCTGTAGGTGCTTCTCAGCCTATGACTATCATGTAAGTGAGTCTTTAGCTAATTCTTCATTATTTATAGTCTATGGAGAGCAGCCCAAAATCCCTTCTCCTTTGGCTATCACCTCTGGCAACCCTGCGGCCTATGCTCTCATCATGAGGTTGTCTAAGATTTGGAATGGGCCTCTGATTGGATGAAAAGGCATGCGGATAAGAGACGCCTGGACCCTCCTTCATTCTGGCCTGGAGACAGATCTGCCAGATATATCCGCCTCAAGATGCCTTACTACAAGTTGGGGCCTCACTTCTTTGGTTCCTTCAAGGTTCTCCAGATGATCAGTGCCATGTCCCACGAACTGAAACTCCCGGCCTCATGGTGCATCTCCAATTCCTTCCATGTGACTCTCCTCAAGCTACTTCCGGGATCCTGGTACCCTGCCTTCACCAGTCAGGGCAGAAGACATCTTTGAGAGAAAAAACCTTCTAGCAATGAAAAAAAAAGGGAGGGAGGACCCTCTTTTCAGTATACCGGAAGGGTTTTGGTCAGGAGAAGAGGTCATGGGAGCCCAAGGAGAACATTAGTGCCCTCTTCTCATGAAGATTCCTTTCAGGCCTGGAGAAGAGGGGTGCTGTAGAGCCTGCCACGGCACCGGGAGACTGGCATCCATTGCGTACTCACCCCTCCAGCAGTCTTACAGTGGATGCCCAGGCTCCATCTCTTGTTTCCTGCTCCCAGGGCCTGCGCACCACACTGGTCTCCAGCGAGCGCGCTTAGCTCCCATGCACGTCGCACCCACCAGTCTTAAATGGCCAGTGCACCCTACCCAGAAGATGCATTACTTTCTTGCAGTAGTACTTCACTCTCTCACTTTGTTTTCTGATCCTTTCTATCTCTGCACACCTTCCCGATTCACAGTTATTGTGCTTTTCCCCTTTCCCCTAATTCCTAAGGAAGTACAAGGGACATTTGACAGCCGCTTAAGAAGCCAGGTCCAAGTTGTCATCTCCTAATCCTGTGTTTAGGGTTATGCCAGTCTGCTCAGGGACCACTAGGGACTGCGTAGGTAGGAATCTTAGTCTGTACAGGAACCGATTGCGTCAGGTGTGTTTGTTCTTAGATAGAGCCTAGTTTCAATTGTGAGGCTCTGCAAGTGCATAAAACTCTTTCCCATGGAGCGTACAAAGCATAAATTCTTGATATTCACCTCTTTCTGAACTGACGTTTTGAGGAAACCTTCTTTTCTCTCTTACATTCTGACCATATCGTGTCACCAATGGACAATCTGTTAGGGGAGGTCATCTCTAAAAGGTATGTCCCACCTGATAGGCTACTGGCATGGAGGCTTCGGAGGAAGGTGTTGGTGATGATTGGTCGTATATCTTAAACTTGATATTATATTTAAGAAATAAAATGTCAAATTTTGTTTCACTGTGACATCTCATAAAAATTACAAAAATAATATACCCATGAGGAGATCCCAGTGGCCGGAGATATTGGACTGGTAGATGGTGTCTGGTGTCCGATCCATTGATTGATTGGGGAATCCTGTTTAATGTCTATAATAAGTGGTTCTGCTGCTGTGATCATCACTTGTTATCCTGCTCCCATAGATCAAATCCTATCACCAAATTTAAAGAAGGTTTTCTGAGACCCTCTATGGGGTGATTGGTTCCCCGACACTGGAGGTCCTCGGTCCACCCCACAGTTGTGGATTCTCATAAACGTCTCAGCACCCCACACATACAACGACTGAGTAAAGTGATACATTCATATATGTTATCTTCATTGATCTGGAATAATTTGGCTTTTCTTTACATTCACATGAACCTGGTATGATTGGATGGATTTTTGGGAAATTGTAATCCATGACTTTCTACCAACTGGAATCCAAAAGGTTTTTTGTAATTCTGGTGATTAGAGTAAATTTCTCTTATACAGGGGTCTTCCCACGGGGCGCCCCTCATGAGCCTTGTGATGGTGGTAGAATTCTCTTATACAGGGGTCTTCCCATGGGGCGCCCCTCATGAGCCTTGTGATGGTGGTAGAATTCTCTTATACAGGGGTCTTCCCACGGGGCGCCCCTCATGAGCATTGTGATGGTGGTAGAATTCTCTTATACAGGGGTCTTCCCATGGGGCGCCCCTCATGAGCATTGTGATGGCGGTAGAATCCTCTTATACAGGGGTCTTCCCATGGGGCGCCCCTCATGAGCATTGTGATGGCGGTAGAATTCTCTTATACAGGGGTCTTCCCACGGGGCGCCCCTCATGAGCATTGTGATGGTGGTAGAATTCTCTTACACAGGGGTCTTCCCATGGGGCGCCCCTCATGAGCATTGTGATGGTGGTAGAATTCTCTTATACAGGGGTCTTCCCACGGGGCACCCCTCATGAGCCTTGTGATGGTGGTAGAATTCTCTTATACAGGGGTCTTCCCACGGGGCACCCCTCATGAGCATTGTGATGGTGGTAGAATTCTCTTATACAGGGGTCTTCCCACGGGGCACCCCTCATGAGCCTTGTGATGGAGGTAGAATTCTCTTATACAGGGGTCTTCCCATGGGGCGCCCCTCATGAGCATTGTGATGACGGTAGAATTCTCTTATACAGGGGTCTTCCCATGGGGCGCCCCTCATGAGCATTGTGATGGAGGTAGAATTCTCTTATACAGGGGTCTTCCCATGGGGTGCCTCTCAGGAGCATTTTGATGGCAATAGAATTCTCTTATACAGGGGTCTTCCCATGGGGCGCCCCTCATGAGCATTGTGATGGCGGTAGAATCCTCTTATACAGGGGTCTTCCCATGGGGCGCCCCTCATGAGCATTGTGATGGTGGTAGAATTCTCTTATACAGGGGTCTTCCCATGGGGCGCCCCTCATGAGTATTGTGATGGTGGTAGAATTCTCTTATACAGGGGTCTTCCCATGGGGCGCCCCTCATGAGGATTGTGATGGCGGTAGAATTCTCTTATACAGGGGTCTTCCCATGGGGCGCCCCTCATGAGCATTGTGATGGAGGTAGAATTCTCTTATACAGGGGTCTTCCCATGGGGTGCCCCTCAGGAGCATTTTGATGGCAATAGAATTCTCTTATACAGGGGTCTTCCCATGGGGCGCCCCTCATGAGCATTGTGATGGCGGTAGAATTCTCTTATACAGGGGTCTTCCCACAGGGCGCCCCTCATGAGCATTGTGATGGTGGTAGAATTCTCTTACACAGGGGTCTTCCCACGGGGCGCCCCTCATGAGCATTGTGATGGTGGTAGAATTCTCTTATACAGGGGTCTTCCCACGGGGCACCCCTCATGAGCATTGTGATGGTGGTAGACTTCTCTTATACAGGGGTCTTCCCACGGGGCGCCCCTCATGAGCATTGTGATGGTGGTAGAATTCTCTTATACAGGGGTCTTCCCACGGGGCGCCCCTCATGAGCATTGTGATGGTGGTAGAATTCTCTTATACAGGGGTCTTCCCACGGGGCACCCCTCATGAGCATTGTGATGGTGGTAGACTTCTCTTATACAGGGGTCTTCCCACGGGGCGCCCCTCATGAGTATTGTGATGGTGGTAGAATTCTCTTATACAGGGGTCTTCCCACGGGGCGCCCCTCATGAGCATTGTGATGGCGGTAGACTTCTCTTATACAGGGGTCTTCCCACTGGACGCCCCTCATGAGCATTGTGATGGCGGTAGACTTCTCTTATACAGGGGTCTTCCCACGGGACGCCCCTCAGGAGCATTGTGATGACGGTAGAATTCTCTTATACAGGGGTCTTCCCATGGGGCGCCCCTCATGAGGATTGTGATGGCAGTAGAATCCTCTTATACAGGGGTCTTCCCACGGGGCGCCCCTCATGAGCATTGTGATGGCAGTAGAATCCTCTTATACAGGGTCTTCCCACGGGGCGCCCCTCATGAGCCTTGTGATGGCAGTAGAATCCTCTTATACAGGGGTCTTCCCATGGGGCGCCCCTCATGAGCATTGTGATGGAGGTAGAATTCTCTTATACAGGGGTCTTCCCATGGGGCGCCCCTCAGGAGCATTGTGATGGCAGTTGAATTCTCTTATACAGGGGTCTTCCCATGGGGCGCCCCTCATGAGCATTGTGATGGCGGTAGAATTCTCTTATACAGGGGTCTTCCCATGGGGCGCCCCTCATGAGCATTGTGATGGAGGTAGAATTCTCTTATACAGGGGTCTTCCCATGGGGTGCCCCTCAGGAGCATTTTGATGGCAATAGAATCCTCTTATACAGGGGTCTTCCCATGGGGCGCCCCTCATGAGCATTGTGATGGCGGTAGAATTCTCTTATACAGGGGTCTTCCCACGGGGCGCCCCTCATGAGCATTGTGATGGTGGTAGAATTCTCTTACACAGGGGTCTTCCCACGGGGCACCCCTCATGAGCCTTGTGATGGTGGTAGAATTCTCTTATACAGGGGTCTTCCCACGGGGCACCCCTCATGAGCATTGTGATGGTGGTAGAATTCTCTTATACAGGGGTCTTCCCACGGGGCGCCCCTCATGAGCATTGTGATGGTGGTAGAATTCTCTTATACAGGGGTCTTCCCACGGGGCACCCCTCATGAGCATTGTGATGGTGGTAGACTTCTCTTATACAGGGGTCTTCCCACGGGGCGCCCCTCATGAGTATTGTGATGGTGGTAGAATTCTCTTATACAGGGGTCTTCCCACGGGGCGCCCCTCATGAGTATTGTGATGGTGGTAGAATTCTCTTATACAGGGGTCTTCCCACTGGACGCCCCTCATGAGGATTGTGATGGCGGTAGACTTCTCTTATACAGGGGTCTTCCCACGGGACGCCCCTCAGGAGCATTGTGATGACGGTAGAATTCTCTTATACAGGGGTCTTACCATGGGGCACCCCTCATGAGCATTGTGATGGTGGTAGAATTCTCTTATACAGGGGTCTTCCCATGGGGCGACCCTCATGAGCATTGTGATGGCAGTAGAATCCTCTTATACAGGGGTCTTCCCACGGGGCGCCCCTCATGAGCCTTGTGATGGCAGTGGAATCCTCTTATACAGGGGTCTTCCCATGGGGCGCCCCTCATGAGCATTGTGATGGAGGTAGAATTCTCTTATACAGGGGTCTTCCCATGGGGCGCCCCATGGGAAGTCTAAATTTTAACTCTTGGATTTTCTATTAAATAAATGTTTTTTGCACATTTTTTTGCCTTTCTGCTACATATCATGTCTGATCAGACACTTCCCTGCTCCGGAGTGTGGAGGCTCTTGTTGATGATCTCTCTATACATAACTATGTAATAATCACCAAGAAACTTTACCAATACGGGGAAAGAATTTGTGCCTCTATGAACATTACTAATTACCCCCATAGACCTCATCCATCTCACCAATACTTACATTCAAGGGATGTCCAGGCTCTTAGTAATATTCACTGCTTCTCTGCTGCTTCAACACTGAGACCTCCCTAGTTCCCCGCAGGTCTCTGGACTTTTTGCTCCATCTTGATGGACTTGTCAACAATGGAATCAAAAATGTGCTAATTCAATCACCCCTGTGTGTGGCCAGTGATTGGCTGCTGCAGTCACATGTCTCTGGTGGAGGAGGATTGAGGAGGTGAATATTACTTCTTTTTAGAGTCACTTCAGTAGCTCATGAACCTCCTCCTGCTGCCGGCATACTCGGTGCCACTGTTTTATTTTAATTTATAGGTCTGGTGCAACATCATCATTGTGATATGTTACACACCTGGAGTCAGATTAGGCCTACTGCTGAGAAAAAGTAGTAAGGATGCCTGCGTGGAGGAGATTCACCGGGCTCCTGTCTACTGGAATGAATCTACTGTGAATCCTTTTGCTCAACACTACTAATTTTACTATTATACACCACCCTAAACATGGCTGTACAACCCTTTTGTGGTGCTAAGGGGGGAGGGGGTGAATAAGACCTTTTAGTTGGTTAGAAGTGCCCTTATTTTTTCCCACTGCCTCCTTGAACTTAGTTTTTTTGGTTTCCTACAACCTGCCCTACAGTTCCACAGGTGTGGGCCTTTTACTTTTTGTTATATCGTAAGGTGTTTACTAAAGTGGGCATGGCTCACAGCTTGGACACACCCTACAGGAGCCTGTGAGTACCGCCCCCAAGGTATACACCATAAGAATTAACACTAAATATAAAGGCCCATATATCCAATGTGTGACAGTGAGGGGGATCATATGCGAGGGGCGCTATGTGTCCCCCAGAATGTACACTGTCACGTATTGAACCCAGTGTGGAATATAGGATAGGGAGACACGGGGTTAAAAGCTAGGTTAGGAGACAGGGCGTGGGGTCCCCTGTGGAGAGCTTCGGCCTGAGTTGAGGCAGATGGGACTGCTGAGCCGTCAGGTCCAGGGTGTGAGAGGCTGTGTGCTGTTACAACATGGCCTAACCCGGGAGCCCAGGGCGACCTAGACCAGAGAGAACTCCTAACCTGAAGGGACCGTGTTACTGTCCGGGGGATGTATGCATTGTACCCGGCTGCGTCCCGGAACCCGGCAACTTGTGCCACTGCTGTGCCTCATGAATAAATGCGGGAACTGTATAAACTGATACCGGGCTCACGGACGTTTGTCTTGCAATCCCGGCGCTACCTCACAACACTTATGAGCTGGTGACGGGTTCTCAATATAGGAATGGTGTAGGAGTCTTGATTGAGATGGGTTGTCTAAGTTTCCCAAAGACTGTGTCACACCTGTCCATAGATTGTTTCTGGTTGAGCGACATTTCTAGATATAATCCATGGACAGGTGAGGGGCCAATTATGGAAGAAAGCTGTCAAATATGTCTAATCTCGGACAAGCCCTTTAACCCCGTTTAAAGTCCCCGACACCTACATCAGAAGATATTATAATTAGGTTAAACTCCTATAACTATACCAAGTTGACCAGACCAAGTCCAGATCAGACGAGCAATAATGATGTAAATTGTGACCTTTGCTTTATTGTTTTTACATCTTCCATATCTATATGTGTCCACCTTATAATTCTCTTTTCAATAAAATCCATATTTGTTAACAAAATAAATCTAAATTTCAATATGTCGAAATATTTCCTCCCAGATTGAAGAGATGAATTGATATGTTCCTGTTTTCTCTTTGACAGATTGAGACCTCACGACTGGAGCCAGACATTGCGATGAACACCACCTCTCGGACGGTGGTCTACAACAAAGGATTGTAAGCCAAATTCGGTCACCTCGCCACCGAACAATGAAGCATAAAGTCTCCCTGCCCCCCCCCCCCCCCCGCCTTCCCCGTCACTTACCACAACGCAAGGAACAGACGAAACACCTGAACGCTCCCTCGTCCCCGACAGCTGGGAAAATTAACACGTTTCCAGAACCATCAACTCTCCGAGGTAGAGGAGTAACCCGGTTCATGTCTTACCCGTTACCAAGGGGGACAAGAAATAGCACAACAATGTGGTACCAACACTTTTATAAAAACATTAGATTATTAAAAAAAAAAAGCTAAAAAAAAAATCTCATACAATCGCAATCACTGCATGAAAAGTGAATGATTCATTCAATTAGCCTGCACAACATGATCTAGATCAGAGTCATTAACTCGAAGACTTGACGGCACAAGGGTCACGTGGCACAATGTCACCTATACACGTTCGTTGATGTCACTAGATCCAGTTAAGTAGTTAACAGTAAGCCTGACATCACATGATTAATTAAAACCTTTTATTGGCACAACGTCATTCAGTATCTGGCACCAGTGTCGTGTACACCACAGTCTTGGAGTCACTTGACTTGTCGGATATGCCTTAGCTTCAATCCATGAGTCTCATTGGCTCCTACTAATGGGATTTGATTAATTCTGATAGAAAATGGATATTATAAAATTATAGAATCGTCATTGTCTTAACTGAAATGTTTAGGAATATCACTTACCGTGTGTAATTACTCACTTAAAGTTGTGTTGAAGATCAGTATTTCAATTAGGTAAATGATGGCTTCCAGTGAGGCCATCAAGTCTAACTTTAGCTACTAAAGAGGATCCTAACAGAAGGACTAATCAAAGAAGAGACTCAATGATTTTCACTATCTAATGTGTACTGTGGGCTTCCGGCTTTTCATCAATGGGTTCGGAATGTTGGATATCACTATGCTCTAACCTTAGTTCTCATAGGAGATAACACTGCCAGCCGAATCTGGTGGCAGCACAAGCTGGCCATTAACATTAGATGTATGTTAGCCATAACCACCAATTTATGGTGGAAATGGTCAACCATCTAATTGTTAAGGACCCTCACAACTCCAACCGATGGCAGATGTGAGTAATGATATGGAACAAGAAGTTTGTTGATGTGCGGGAACATATGGATTGAGAAGTTGATTGACATGAGGGGAGATATGGATTGAGAAGTTGGTTGATGTCAGAGGAGATATGGATCATGGTCAAAGTGAGGGAGTTATGGATCGGGAAGTTGGTTGATGTGAGTGGAGATATGGATAGGGAAGTTTGTTGTGAGGGGAGGTATGGACTAGCAAGGTAGTCCATGTAAAGGGAGATATGCATCAGGAACTTGGTTGATTTGAGGGGAGATATGGATCGGGA
This sequence comes from Allobates femoralis, assembly GCA_033576535.1. Taxonomy (NCBI): domain Eukaryota; kingdom Metazoa; phylum Chordata; class Amphibia; order Anura; family Aromobatidae; genus Allobates; species Allobates femoralis. The sequence goes on from JARQOC010000003.1 coordinate 23,324,188, forward strand.
AGTTGAAGTTCTCAATCCCTTTGTTGTTAGAGATATAGGGCAACACCACCAGTCGGGAAGCGACTCATTCAGGAGAGGTGGCTGTTGGACAAATAAACATTCGGTCTGGATTTATCTAATCTATGGCTAGCCTTATACAGCTGAACTGAGCGGGAATGCTTATGAGAGAGACGGGAGGAATATCCAGTCGCTGAACTATTATCTAATCTGACGGTGCCTATACACATTGGAGGAAGGTTGGTCCAACCTGCTCGTTGGGATCAGTTGACTACCTCATGATTATGGGGTGTTCTGACTTATCTCCAATGGCAAATATTGGCAGCAGGAGTTATCGGGCATGCATATGAGAGAGACGGGAGGAATAACCAGGGGCTGAATAATTATATGCGATGGTGCCTTCCCTCCACATGAAGCCCATCTTGAACTCTCTCGACTATGGTCTGAATTCTTCTTATATGGATGGATATTCACTGGCACTGCCTAAATATCATAGAGCAAACACCTGTATGTATGTAGCACACGGGTCAGATCTTTATTATTGTACGTAGGAAACAAACACTCAATTACGGTACGGTTCTAACATGGATTCTATTCTTAATACATCATATAGGATAAACCATTGGCAAGAGGGCATGTAGTAGAGATGTAGGAAACTGAGTCATCACAGTAAATGATGGACCTCCTCTACAGTAGACGTTACATTGTGGCCTCCAGTACTAGCTTTCGTTAAACAAGGCTTGAACTTTTTCTTATTATTATTTTGCCTGGTACACTTAAATGTATTAATATACCTCATTAGACGATCTCTCCTAAGTTGGAGGTCATCATACTTATCCAGGTTTGATTAATATTGTGCATCTCAAAAATGGGTCTTACATATCTCAATTAATTACATCTTACATGACTTGAGCCTACTAACTGGACTACTGAAAATCTTACTTGGGCAAGTCCTTATATCTCACTGAAAACATCTCCTCTGGTCTTGATGGTCAGTATATCTTAATGCACAGGGTGACATCTCCTGACACCTAGATGGTGTTTCTTCAGATTACATTAGACGAGATCTCCTGACATCTAGATGGCCAATGTGTCTTCATTTACCAATGGCCAAGATCTCTTCATATCTGGATGGTGAATGTGTCTTTGCATTACCATAGACGAGAACTCTTGACATGTAGATGGCCAATGTTTCTTTATGTTACACAAGGTGGGATGTGTTCACATCGAGTTGGTCATTCTTTCATACTTATCTAGTTGGTCATATTATGTTGGCCAAGATCTCTTACGTCTTTATGGTCAACGTTTCTTCATACTACAGTGGCCAAAATCTTTTTCTAGTTGGGAAATGTTTCTTTGTATTACACTGGACTGCGATCTCTTCCCATCTAGATGGTCAGGGTGACATTAGTCCACCACGGATGAGATATCATCACAACTAGTTGATCTAGTTATCTTAGCCAAGATCTCTCCGCTGATAGATAGTCAATGTTTCTTCACATTTCTATGTACGACATCTCTTCACTTCTAGATGGTCAGTGTGATATTATACCACCATGGATGAGATATTGTCACAACTAGTTGACCGAGATCTCTTCAGTTCTAGATGGACAATGTTTCCTTACATTTCTATGTACGACATCTCTTCACTTCTAGATGGTCAGTGTTTCTGTTACACTGGACAAGATGACTTAACAATGGTCCATGTTTCTTCAAGACAACCTCTCTTGATATCTAGATACTAAATATTCCTTCATACTCCACTGGATGAGATTCCTTCACATCTTAGTGTTTCAGCTTTGAGGTTACATGGGATTTTAGAGGTGCATACTCTACTTTGTTCAAGGTAGATGGGAATCACACATAATCTTCTTAATCCAACTTTTGATGATTTTTATTTTGATGTTCACATAAAAAACATTAACATTTGTAATGAGATGACTACATTAGTTTATTCTGTTGTGTAGTTTGCCTATACTCACTCACGACATTTCATGTGCTGTCACTGGTCGTCTACCGGTTGTATGATGGATAGAGAGGATCTTTTGTGGAAAGTTGAGTACTATACTTCACTGACAGAATGGTTGAATCTTGGTGACATTTTCTCCTGTATTGATTGTATCAAGTTGCAAATGAGGCGAAGATGAGAGGGAACTTGATCCTAACTATTTTACGATTACAAAGTTATTGTGATATATCTGATAACTGAGAAATAGAACTTGATGTGTAAACTGACAGCGAATGTAATTCTTGTAGAGCAACTACATACATTGCTAATTTACCAAGATCTGATTAAGGAAAGATCAATACATGTCAACGTCAGGGCTTGGGTCATTGCCCAACTGAGGAAAAATGTGTATAAGTAAAAGACAACCATATCTTGGTATATCATCCCAAGGATCTATCTGGATTGGCAGGTTACTGTGTAGCAACAAGATGATCTTGATTTATTAAAGAGCTACAGCTTTTATTACTATACTTCAAGATAATCTCATTGTCAGATCATGGTCATCATGCGACCATGGACATAGTCAAGTCATGTCATTGTGTGGTTATGGCCATCCTAAGGTTATGATGATCATAGTTTTGTCCAGTCATCAGTCATGTACGTACAGAGATCATTGTCAAGTCATGTCTTTGCCTGATCATGGTCAATTTGTGGTCATTGTCATAGACCAATCATCTGATCGTGAGGTCTTGGTCATAGTTGAGCCATATCATTGTGTGGTCATGGGCATCTTTAGGCCATGGTCAAGATTGAGTAATGTCTTCACATGGCCATGGTCATAGTGGAATCATGTTATTTTGAGATCATGGCTATGGTCAAGTCATAGCATTGTGTGGTTTTGGTCATTCTGTTGTCATAGTTGAATTATGTCATCCTGCAGTCATAATAATTATGAAATCATGGGCATAGTCTTCATGTTATCGTGTAGTCATAGTTGAGTCATGTCAACCTGTGATCATAGCTATTGAGAGATCATGGTCATAGTAAAGTTATGTCATGATGTGGTCATGGTCATCCTCAGGCCATAGTCATGTCATGGTCATCCTGAAGTCTTAATAGAGTCATGTCATGGTGTGGTCATGGCCATTCTGAGGTTTTAGTAGAGTCATGTCATGGTGGGTTCATAGTCATATTGAGGTCTTATTAGTAATGTCATGATGTGGTCATGGTCATCCTGAGGTTTTAGTAGTCATTTCATGGTTTGCTCATGGTCATCCTGAGGTTTTAGTGGTCATGGTCATTCGGAGGTCTTATTAGTCATGTCATGGTGTAGTTATGGTTCTACTGGAGTCATAGCAGAGCCATTTCATGGTGTGGTCATGGTCATCCTGGAGTCATAGTAGAGCCATGTCATGGTGTGGTCATGGTCATCCTGGAGTCATAGTAGAGCCTTGTCATGGTGTAGTTATGGTTCTACTGGAGTCATAGCAGAGCCATTTCATGGTGTGGTCATGGTCATCCTGGAGTCATAGTAGAGCCATGTCATGGTGTGGTCATGGTCATCCTGGAGTCATAGTAGAGCCTTGTCATGGTGTGGTCATGGTTATCCTGGAGTCATAGTAGAGCCTTGTCATGGTGTGGTCATGGTCATCCTGGAGTCATAGTAGAGCCATGTCATGGTGTGGTCATGGTTATCCTGGAGTCATAGTAGAGCCATGTCATGGTGTGGTCATGGTCATCCTGGAGTCATAGTAGAGCCATGTCATGGTGTGGTCATGGTCATCCTGGAGTCATAGTAGAGCCATGTCATGGTGTGGTCATGGTCATCCTGGAGTCATAGTAGAGCCATGTCATGGTGTGGTCATGGTCATCCTGGAGTCATAGTAGAGCCATGTCATGGTGTGGTCATGGTCATCCTGGAGATCATAGTAGAGCCATGTGATGGTGTGGTCATGGTTATCCTGGAGTCATAGTAGAGTCATGTCATGGTGTGGTTATGGTCATCTTGAAGTCAAGTTGTAAAGTGCTGTTTACATAAAAAGTGTAAAATAGTCCATACTTGTCAATTTTAGTATCGGCAGTAGAACAGGGTCATAAAATAGGGATAGTTCAATAAAGTTGGGATGTCTCAAAGGGAATCTATTGGTGTTAGAGATCGTGATGTTATCATATAGGATAAGATATTGAGGATGAGTAATGACAGCTTTGTGCACATTCCATTAATTGCTAATTAATTATTCTGCCCTGTGTAATGAAGCAGGAGAGTCTGAAAACAAGATCACTCCAACCCACCCCGCAACCACTGATTGTAGGACAGGGAATTGAGTGTAGCTGATAATGACATTACACCCGCGCTATATAATTAGAGAACAGGCCCATGAACCACAAGTAATTGATTCTTAGTGCATTAATTAATGGAAAACATGCAGGAGAGGGCAAGTGATATGTGATTATGATAATACAAGGTCAGGTTACATCATTGAGCAGGGCAGCCTCATCCTCTGGGAGCGTAGTAGTACTTTGGTGGTTTTATTCTCGTGCCCTCCCAATGGATAATTCCACCGGAAACTGGAGAAATCCCATTTGTATAAAATATCAGGACCCGCCTCTCTCATCCCCGGGGAACACGGATCACCCCTCCGTTATGATCTTGTTTGATCTAAGCTTTACAGCAATACCCATTGGCTTCAATACTTCGGGTAGAGAATTGACACCAATTTTGGGTCAAGTTGTTGCCCGTTCAGGTTTGGCTGTGCTTTGTGCATCGTCTGTATTCTCTGTGATGCTTTACATTTATGCTCCATTCTTTCCAATCTCCATTTTGGATCTGATCTCTCCTATTTGGCCACTGATGGACAATAATTGCCTCATTACACCAGACATTGCAGAACATCTTGTCCCATCTCCGCCGTTGTTCTTTACACTACGATCGATTCCGGGTATTGATATTCTTCTAGAATTGTTGGCAAAAATACCATGTCAAGGATTAAAATGCTGAAAACATAAGAGGATTAAACTCCAAAGGCAAAACTGTCCATCTTATGGTAAAACTATAAGTCTGAACCTAATGGTGCCCCAAAGTCAGTGGTGGAAGGAATAAAATATCCTCTCCCGATGTTGCACCCAATGATGTGAATACTATGTACATCTAGGACGTCATTCTACTACACAATGACAGCCTTGCCATAAGGAGATTCCTGTTCTATCGGGTTGACATTATGTACCTGTCCGTGTATTATTCATCGCTTTAAGTCCCTTATACACAATAGACAAAGTCGTACAAATCTGCCAGTATTGGAGAGTTTGGCTGATAGCTAAACTTATAAGAGGCCACTGGACTGTGTCCTGACAGATGATGTTGGGAGTGATGGATCCAATACTTCAGATATCCAACTGACAAACCACTGCCATAGTGGACTGCAGGACACTGAGGAGCCTGCGAGCCTGCAGGACACTGATGAACTTGCAGGACACTGAGGAGCCTGCTGGACACTGACGGACTTGCAGGACACTGAGGAGCCTGCAAGGTGTTGAAGAGCCTGCAGGATACTGAGGAGCCTGCAAGACACTAAGCAGCATGATGGATCCTGAGGAGCCTGTAGAACACTGATGAGCCTTCAGGACACTGAGGAGCCTGCAGGATACTGAGATGCCTGCAGGACACTGAGGAGCATGATGGACCCTGAGTAGCCTGTAGGACACAGAGACACCTGCAGCACACTGAAGAGCCTGCAGGACCCATAGGAGCCTGGAGGACCCTGCAGGACACTGAAGAATCATAAGGACACTGAAGTGCCGGCAGGACCCAGAGGAGCCTGCGGGACGTAGAAGAGCCTGCAGAAGCCAGAGAAGCCTGCAGGACACATTGAAGCCTGCAGGGCCCCAATGAACCTGCAAGAACCTGAGGATACTGCAGGACGCAGAGAAGCCAGCAGGACCCTGAGAAGCCAGCAGGACCCACATTAGAGTTTTGATGAGAATGGAAGATTTCAACAATAATGACCATTCTTCAGGTGAAATCGGAGATTTAGGCAGCCGCTGACACTGCATCTTCAGCTAGAAAGGAGCCACATAAGTGGTGCAATAGCCAAACACAGGATCTTTGGAAATGTTTTATAAAGTAATATATATTGTCCACAAATGATTGTTCCTTAAAAAAGTGTTTCCTGAAAGATTGCCCATCATTGATAATCTAAAACCAGGTTGAATGACTGTAACTATCAGTATGGACAAAGATATTAATAACTGAGTCAACACTGCGAGCTGACGATCGTTGAGCCATCTCCATTGTCTATGGCCACCTCATGTTATACCTATCGCTGGTCAGGTGGGCTCCATCTAAGATTTTTCCCCATTCTCCTCACCATTCTACAAAACAATGAGTGACTTTTTTTTCTTTAGATATGGTTTAACCGAGGATTAACATGCAAAATGGCCTCACTAAGGATGAATCATAACCTGTATTATATACAGTACAAACTCGCCAGGACTTTTTCTGTTTATCAAAAGACATTTCGGATCTTTGTTCCAATTCATAGAATGAGCTCATAATGTCAAATTTGGGCAACTTCTTCAAGGCGTTTTCTTGCCTTGTTCTCGATACCTATGGTGGTTTTCGTAGGTGCGCCCATTGGTCTTGATATTGGCCATCTTTTTCCTTACTTATCTTACATTAATCCATCAATTTGGGCCAAAAAATGGCAAACGGTAATAATGCACTTGGCCCAAAGTAGCACTCTACTAATCAAAGCTCCTTCTCAAGAAACGGTCAAAAAAACTTTTACGAAAAACCTTTGAGTAAAGCATAAAACCATTGCATCAATCTTAGTAAACGTTGGCCATCATGTCCTATGTTCTCGCTCACTCTTTCTTGATCTCTCTATGGACCATCCCTCGTGAGCACCGTGCCATGTAGATGATCTCCTTTAACCTATGGATAGGGTTTTACAGTATCTAACACATTGGGGACGACCACTTTGTTGACTCTATGAGCATTCCCATAGAGTTGTGATGTCACTGATTTCGAGGAGTTTGTGGTTCTTAGCCGGTTTATGTTATGTGTACGACTATGGCTGCCATCAGGGTGTTTAATCATTTTAATACCAAATTCTAGACTAATCATTGTACCAAAAATCTAGACTTAGGCTTGGACTAGAGTGACCTATATAAGAGATATTAAGAGATTTGTATCATAAAGGTATATAACAGAGCATATATAACTATCTCTGATCTCTGCCATTATAAAGAAATGACTGTGAAGGAACCATGACAATGTCACGCCGTCTCGGAAGTGTCTATACAGCGGGCCGCGGGCATCTGCACGCACCTTATATGTGGCAGGCAAAATGTTACGTCTTCCAATCGACAAGCACATATACCTCTCAGATGTAAAGCAACTTTTTATCTTTCACAAATGTAACACTGAAATATATATAATAAAAATAACATGCATTAACTAGACGTGGCTCCTTTGCATTTATTGCCTATGTTTCTGACAAGTCTGTGGAGCACAGAGAGGCAGTCTACTGTAGAGCAGATAGAGCATCTATGGTCTTCTTCAGTACAGATAGCTGCATGGATTTATAATGGTCTCCAAGACTAACAACAATTGTCTACAAGCAACCTGGACTAGCAGAAGGATTGATGGACTGTGAACGGTCTATGAGGATGATCCCACCCATATAGCTTTTCTAGAACTATGTAACTAGCAGTTATGTATAAACAGATGCTCTGACTTTATAAAAATCCCTTTAGCTTGACAAGGTCCCAAAATCATGGACTTAGACTTTTAGTAAGGGTTGTGTGACGTCTTTCTGAGGCTATAGGCGCAAAAGGGCTATCTAGGCACAAGCGGCTCCATTAGGCAGAACCCAGAGAAGCCCTGACCCTCTTTAACCCCTATAAAGAGATCTGGATTTACCCCAGGGGTCCAGCAGATTGGTGCCTATGGATGGTCTGCAGTCAAGGGAAAAGAAAGTCACCAAGCAGGGTCAAAGCTGGGAGGTCAAGACAAGGAGAATATCAGGAAGCATTAGCAGAATCCAAGCGCCAAGTCAAAACCAAGATGGCAGCAAGATACAAAATAGTGAGGCAGAAGTGTCCAAAAATTCCTGGACAAACACCAATGGAAACCAAAAGTTATTTCTGGAAGCTTCTAGCAGAAATCTGAAGGCATTAGTAGGGTGTGGTGCTTTCCAATAGACTGAAGCCAGGTGTTACTGAAGGCATTAGTAGGGTGTGGTGCTTTCCAATAGGCTGAAGCCAGGTGTTACTGAAGGCATTAGTAGGGTGCGGTGCTTTCCAATAGGCTGAAGCCAGGTGTTACTGAAGGCATTAGTAGGGTGTGGTTCTTTCCAATAGGCTGAAGCCAGGTGTTACTGAAAGCATTAGTAGGGTGTGGTTCTTTCCAATAGGCTGAAGCCAGGTGTTACTAAAGGCATTAGTAGGATGTGGTGCTTTCCAATAGGCTGAAGCCAGGTGTTACTGAAGGCATTAGTAGGGTGTGGTGCTTTCCAATAGGCTGAAGCCAGGTGTTACTGAAGGCATTAGTAAGGTGCGGTGCTTTCCATTAAGCTGAAGCCAAGTGTTACTGAAGGCATTAGTAGGGTGTGGTGCTTTCCAATTGGCTGAAGCCAGGTGTTACTGAAGACATTAGTAGGGTGTGGTGCTTTCCAATAAGCGGAACTAGGTGTTACTCAAGGCATTAGTAAGGTGTGGTGCTTTCCATTAAGCTGAAGCCAGGTGTTACTGAAGGTATTAGTAGGGTGCGGTGCTTTCCAATAGGCTGAAGCCAGGTGTTACTGAAGGCATTAGTAGGGTGCGGTGCTTTCCAATAGACTGAAGCCAGGTGTTACTGAAGGCATTAGTAGGGTGCGGTGCTTTCCAATAGACTGAAGCCAGGTGTTACTGAAGGCATTAGTAGGGTGCGGTGCTTTCCAATAGGCTGAAGCCAGGTGTTACTGAAGGCATTAGTAGGGTGTGGTTCTTTCCAATAGGCTGAAGCCAGGTGTTACTAAAGGCATTAGTAGGATGTGGTGCTTTCCAATAGGCTGAAGCCAGGTGTTACTGAAGGCATTAGTAGGGTGCGGTGCTTTCCAATAGGCTGAAGCCAGGTGTTACTGAAGGCATTAGTAGGGTGTGGTGCTTTCCAATAGGCTGAAGCCAGGTGTTACTGAAGGCATTAGTAAGGTGCGGTGCTTTCCATTAAGCTGAAGCCAAGTGTTACTGAAGGCATTAGTAGGGTGTGGTGCTTTCCAATTGGCTGAAGCCAGGTGTTACTGAAGACATTAGTAGGGTGTGGTGCTTTCCAATAAGCGGAACTAGGTGTTACTCAAGGCATTAGTAAGGTGTGGTGCTTTCCATTAAGCTGAAGCCAGGTGTTACTGAAGGCATTAGTAGGGTGTGGTGCTTTCCATTAAGCTGAAGCCAGGTGTTACTGAAGGCATTAGTAGGGTGTGGTGCTTTCCAATAGGCTGAAGCCATGTGTTACTGAAGGCATTAGTAGGGTGTGGTGCTTTCCAATAGGCTGAAGCCAGGTGTTACTGAAGGCATTAGTAGGGTGCGGTGCTTTCCAATAAGCTGAAGCCAGTTGTTACTAAAGGCATTAGTAGGGTGTGGTGCTTTCCAATAAGCTGAAGCCAGGTGTTTCTGAAGGCATTAGTAGGGTGTGGTGCTTTCCAATAAGCGTAACTAGGTGTTACTGAAGGCATTAGTAAGGTGCGGTGCTTTCCAATAAGCTGAAGCCAGGTGTTTCTGAACTCATTAGTAGGGTGTGGTGCTTTCCAATAGGCTGAAGCTAGGAGTTACTGAAGGCATTAGTAGGGTGTGGTGCTTTCCAATTGGCTGAAGCTAGTAGTTGATGACTTCAGCTGTACAGCAGACACACACCTCTACAATGTCAGACTGTGAAGCACTGCACTCTCAGCCACTCTAACCTCAGTGGATGAGTGTTGCCTGGGCTCTCTAGTGTTTCTAGCTCTGACATCTACTTTATCACCAGTACCACCTACAGGGTGATTACGGCAGTTCCTGGTGACAGAAGCAGATGTCACAGGAGCAGGCTCTGGTGAGAATGTGACAGATTGGTGATGAGCGGGCACCATCATGCTGAAGTGCTCAGTACTTGAAATAAGTAGGTCGGACGGGCATGACTCAAGTAACAAATATAATGGAAGTCATTTGGGAACTCGAGCATTTTTCTGATAGATCTCCCGGACAAATGCTTGAGTTTCCCATTGAGTTTCATTATACGCGGTACTCGTGTTGCATCTGTCTGAGCATCCGACCTACTCATTTTGGGTACCGAGCACCCCAGAATGGTAGCGCCCCCTCACCACTAGTAAGGATCTACAGCCAATGGTTTCCTAGTCCTTGGCTGTGTTTCTTCCTGGGCTTGAAGGTTTCTTAGTAAGGAAAGACTGGACAACACTTGGGGGAGACTTAATTATTTTCTACTTTACAGTTCTGCTTTACTGCATTGTTGCAAATCATCCATAATTTCAAGGAACTCTTCAAGGAAAAAAAATGGTATAACAAAATCAGGTAATGTTGCATAAAATACACCTTTCCTGAGCTGCTAGGCATTGATGTCACTACTATCTATTATATTGTATTTGTAGATAAATATTTAAGTCATGTGACATCAATACTAACATGGGTAATTGCTCATCAGAAACATGAAATCATTTTAAAATGAATTATTTCTTTACATCTGCTAACTGCTGGATGAAAGGATGAAAAAATACCTTTTTTTTAAATAACAACCTCCGCCCCTGAAGCATTTGGTCACTTCCCAAGTCCTGCCCCTGAACAGTTTGGTCATTTCCTAAAACTCCACCCCTGAACAGTCTGACACTCCCAAAGCCCCACCCCTGAATAGTTTGTCCACTCCCAAAGCCCCACCCCTGAATAGTTTTCCCACTCCAAAAGCCCCACCCCTGAATAGTTTCCCCACTCCCAAAGTCCCACCCCTGAATAGTTTCCCCACTCCCAAAGCCCCACCTCTGAATAGTTTGTCCACTCCCAAAGCCCCACCCCTGAATAGTTTGTCCACTCCCAAAGCCCCACACCTGAATAGTTTGCCCACTCCCAAAGCCCCACCTCTGAATAGTTTGTCCACTCACAAAGCCCCACCCCTGAATAGTTTTCCCACTCCAAAAGCCCCATGCCTGAATAGTTTTCCCACTCCAAAAGCCCCACCTCTGAATAGTTTGTCCACTCCCAAAGCCCCACCCCTGAATAGTTTGTCCACTCCCAAAGTCCCACCCCTGAATAGTTTGTCTACTCCCAAAGCCCCACCCTGAATAGTTTGTCCACTCCCAAAGCCCCACCCCTGAATAGTTTGCCCACTCCCAAAGCCCCACCCCTGAATAGTTTGTCCACTCCCAAAGCCCCACCTCTGAATAGTTTGTCCACTCCCAAAGCCCCACCCCTGAATAGTTTGTCCACTCCCAAAGCCCCACCCCTGAATAGTTTGTCCACTCCCAAAGTCCCACCCCTGAATAGTTTGTCCACTCCCAAAGCCCCACCCCTGAATAGTTTGTCTACTCCCAAAGCCCCACCCCTGAATAGTTTGTCCACTCCCAAAGCCCCACCCCTGAATAGTTTGTCTACTCCCAAAGCCCCACCCCTGCTCAATGACAATTTAAAAACACAAACATCTGTACAGCCGGTGGATCGTTTGTGGCATCAGATAAAATTAATTTACGCGCTACCTTACAATTTACACAGTTCACACAGTCCTTTAGGAACATATCGTACACATTTAATTTACATCAAGGAGTGAATGTGTAACTTCCCATCTACAGAACATTACCGGCATCTGCGTTATTCCACCTCGGCTTTCTGCATATTCCAGGCTGGATTCAGTTTTTGCACATTTTTTTCTTGACACATTAATTAACTGAGGTAACAAGTAGCCGGTGTTAATTAAATTATGAAAATAACATGTTTATTTTCACGACTGCACAGATTTCCTAATTTATAGAACATGGAGACCGGGGTGTGAGCTGTCTATGAGACGGGAGCATCTATAAATAAGGAATCGGACAGAACAAAGTATGGGAAGAATCCAGCCCTGGTGTCCGAAACTCCCAAGTTTATCGAGAGATATTACAAAAAAGACAAATAATAAAGGTAAAAAAGGTCAGCACAGAACCTTTCATCTGCATTCACAGAATCTAATGGTGGCACCTACTAGCATGGCGAGAGGCACCAGGCAGAGCCACTAAGGTCTCCGGCTTCCAGAAGCGTCCACTATGGTGCAGCAGCATTTGGGTCATGCCGATGTCCTAACGAGTCAACAAGTATTGCCTTGGAGTGCGATCCTTTAGTTGTATTCCTAGAGTGGAGGTGTTTTTGATCAGTCCGGTGCTCTTGGGTCTGGAGGACCTCCCGTCCATATGTGAGGTCAATGGGAATAGTTCCGTTTGTTTGAGTCATCTGGTGGCCATTGACCATAATTGCTTTCGAGGGAGCAATATGCATCTTTGGAAGGATGAAGTAGTTGCCATTTACATTTTTGGATGCCTACTCATATGTGGCGCAATATATGAATATCCAGTTTTTTGTCTTATCGCAAAGTGCCTCGGGGTCACCCTCGACTTCTCCCTCTCCTTCAAGCCCCACATCCAAGCCCTTGCCACCTCCTGCCGACTCCAACTCAAGAACATCTCACGCATCCGCCCATTTCTTAACCAAGACACCGCCAAAACTATCATCCACGCCCTCATCATCTCCCGCCTTGACTACTGCAACCTACTGCTCACCGGTCTCCCTGCCTCCTCCCTTGCACCTCTCCACTCTATCCTGAACTCAGCTGCCCGTCTAATCCACCTGTCTGCTCGCTACTCCCCTAGCTCCCCTCTCCGCATGGCACTTCACAGGCTCCCCACCCCCCAAAGATCTAAATTTAAAATTCTAACCCTGACTTACAAAGCCATCCACAACCTGTCCCCCCCTTACATCTCCGACATGGTCTCCCAATACCAACCTGCACGCAACCTACGCTCCTCACAAGAACTCCTCCTCCCCCCTCATCTCATCCTCCCACAACCGCATACAGGACTTCTCCCGTGCCTCCCCTAGACTCTGGAACTCCCTCCCCCAGCACGTCAGACACTCACCTACCCTTAGGAGTTTCAAAAAGAACATGAAAACTCATCTATTCCAACAAGCTACAACCTATGATGAGACCCAGCGCCGCTCCGCCACACGCTTGGCGCTTCCCCCCCCTATCGTGTCCTCCCCCATCCCCGTAGACAGTGAGCCCTCGTGGACAGGAACCTCTCCCGTCGTATATCAGCAAGCATTGACTGCTCATATGTACTGTACCTGCCCTTGTTACCCCCACTCCTTATGTAAAGCGCCATGGAACCAATGGCGCTATATAAATAAATAATAATAATAATAATTTTGCCCTAACACTTGGTTTTCTGCTTGTAGAGGTAGATAAAGGAGTCAATGTGATTTGTTTTGAACTCTAAAAAAAAAACCATAAAAACTAGTGAGGAGTAAGCATTACCATGCTCAGGTACTCGGTGCTCGACACTAGCAGCTGGGTGCTGGGACAGGCGCGGCTCGAGTATAATGAAGATCTTCCGGAATACTTAGTAATCAAGTTACGCCACTAGGAGCATCAACTGCTTATTTTGAGTACTGACTACCCGAGCATGGTAGTGCCCGCTCATCACTAGTGAAAACTACTAAAAAACATGGAGGAATAATATGTATCTTTGGGTGAAGGATGAAGAAGTCAACATCTTCATTTTTGGGCGATTCTCTCTGGCTACGCCTCATTTACACAGCACCACCTCTGATGAAGGACACCATCTATGAATATCCAGTTTTCTGTCCATCTAGAGCTTTGCACGTACCTTTGCTTTTTATGCTTGTAGAGTCACCATATATAAAGGCGTAAATGCACACATGTAGATGCATTTTGAACTCCAAGAACACCATAAAAACTAGTGATGAGTGAGCAGTACCATGCTCAGATGCTCGATACTCCAATTCGAGTTATAATGAAGATCTTCCGGAAAAATGCTCAAGCCCATTGACTTCCATTTTACTTATAACTTGAGTTGCGCCCATCAGCTGCTCCTAGCGAGTACCAAGCACCCAGTCCTTGCTCATCACTTGATTTGGGGGTCTGACCCCCAGCACCTCCACAGTTCAGCTGATCGCCGCTCTGTCAGGGGTCTGATCTAAGTGATTATGGGGCGAAACATAGTAGTTACTGTTGAGAACTGCTCTTTATCTCCTGTACAGTTTCGGACCCCCATCTGAGCAGTTTGTTCTTGGTGCCGGGTGTTGGATCTCCCCCAATCTCATATTGGTGATCTCTTCTCTCTTGGTATGGGTCCTAGTCCAACAAGAAAAAGCATATCTATCTCTGGTAGTCTGATGTACCAACACAGAGAGTTCAGACTTTGAAGATATATGTAAATTAGTCTGGACGTGCACTGGGGGCGTCTATACGCTCTTTGAGGTGTCATTACACGGTCTGGACACACCTCTAAGGCATTTCCAGGCTTATTTACATGAGAATGTTGGATAATTAGACCAGTATCACTTACTGTGGCAATAGGACCTATGCAGTCATAAAGCAAGATTCAGGAGTTGGGGTTGCACCAGGTTTGGAAGTCATGGATAGCGGACTGAGGCTCTAACCGCTGAGGAGCCCCTTGTAAGTGGAGAGAAGGCTCACCATGTCCACCTCCGCTCTATTCATTCTTAATAGGAGTACTATAGACCAGGACTCTGCACTCTATTATCTCCAGCCATCCCATTAATAATGTTTGGAACAACGGTGCGCACTGTCGGCGACCATCATCAGAGCCCCAGTTGTTGAGAACAGCCCCAGTGTTTGGCAAGTTCTCGCCTATCCTACAGAATCCTACAAACCTGGCCCAGCTATCCTACAGAGTCCTACAAACCTGGCCCACCTATCCTACAGAATCCTACAAACCTGGCCCACCTATCCTACAGAATCCTACAAACCTGGCCCAGCTATCCTACAGAGTCCTACAAACCTGGCCCACCTATCCTACAGAATCCTACAAACCTGGCCCACCTATCCTACAGAATCCTACAAACCTGGCCCAGCTATCATACAGAATCCTACAAACCTGGCCCACCTATCCTACAGAATCCTACAAACCTGGCCCAGCTATCCTACAGAATCCTACAAACCTGGCCCAGCTATCCTACAGAATCCTACAAACCTGGCCCAGCTATCCTACAGAATCCTACAAACCTGGCCCACCTATCCTACAGAATCCTACAAACCTGGCCCAGCTATCCTACAGAATCCTACAAACCTGGCCCAGCTATCCTACAGAATCCTACAAACCTGGCCCAGCTACTTTAAGACGGGTATTTTGTGACATCTCTTGGTATATACAGCGCTGAGAATTTGTGAGGTGGCGGTTGCTCCCTGGATTGATGTACATGTATGGTCTGGTCCAGCACAGCTGTGTTCTATGGAGGGATATCTGGGGGGCAGTCATTTCCTACTGGGAAATTGCTGACGATTGATGTAATTAATTGCTGCTCTTCTGTGTGTCCTCAATATTAGCACACGTCTCCCGTCCTGCAGAGTTGCCCACCCAACGCAGATTGCACATCAGTCCCAGCTTCAATCTAATCCAATGTGACTCACATTGCAGCCAATTCAATCAGGAGACAATTAATTTCCCAGCATGGTGTAGGAGGAACGGGGACAAGGAGAGCATCCGGGGAGAAGCTGATGTGTACGGGTGAGCGAGCCATGTCCACACCTAAGGGGAACCTACAAGGCATGCTGGGACATGTGGTCTCCACCACTGAACCTTGTACACATGAGATCTGTGATGCAGAGGAGAAAGAGATTGGCTTTTTTTCACCATAGGCTCCAGTGCGGATTTAACCTCTGAGTCACCGTGGAGGAACGTTCACCAATTGTCTTTGTAACCCAGAGAAGAACATCAGTTCCCGTTGAGTTTGTGTTGGGATGCTTACAGGAGTTGTGTCGATATAATGGCCAATCTAGTAACTAAGTCACTATCGGTGGACCGATGTCTGAGGGATCATCCGCGCATCTGGGGATGGAGGAGACGGCAACTAATGGCTACCGATACCTTGTATTTCCACCGATGGCCTGGGTGACCCAAGACTGGAGGTGGATGTGTACGCAAAAAGAGAAAACCCAAACCTACAATGGAAGTCTGCTCGTCCATTTTTCTTGACGAAGCCTCATGATTGAGTGCAAAAACACTTTGCATGCATTTGTTCCCGGGCCCCCAATGGTGGGAGCTTGATAGCTTTCGGCGATGGTACAATCCATTTACCAACAATTATTATTATGATTTACCAGCCTTCAGCTTGATATCGAGCCATGGCACCTTGATGGATGAATGCTTTGTAGGAAGATCAGGCTTGTGCAGCCTAGATCAGTCCGCAAGGGTCTTCTTCCAGCCTAGATAGGTCCATTAAGGTCGTCACCGCCATTGTATCAATCTATCAGGTTGCTGGTCTTCCTCTTCACTTTGTTCTTCTATTTTCCAACCATGATGTCCTCCTCCAGCGATTGCTCTCTTCGTATGATGTGTAGACAAGCCGTAGCTTGGTGATTCTTGCTTTGAGTGACATGTCTGGCTTGATTTGTTCCAAATTCTGCCAATATTATTTATTTTCTGTCCCCAGTGGGGCTCATGGTTGGGGCCCTAACAGTGCAAAGAAGCAAAAATGCTACCCCCCCACCCATAAGTCCCACATCCCGGAGTCCATCCAACAGCATAAAGGCCCAGCCTGGTTGGCTCAGTCATAGTCGTGGGGCCGGTGTCCATTTTGGTGGAGTTGGAGTCGGATTCAGGGAAATTGAGGATTCAGATATTTGGCTTACCGACTCCGCAGCCCTGGTTTTGGAGGAGGTTTTTGTCGTAGACCCTTTTTTTCTTCTATAAGGCTGTGGAAGGGTTAATGGCGCTTGTTTTCGGCACTGATTCCCAGGCTGCGCTGTTTGCTGTCAGCAGATCTACTAACACATCACAAAACCTCAGGAGAGAAGAAAAGGGATTATCACTTGTAAGTCCTCACCTGTAGAGAGTCATCG
This sequence comes from Allobates femoralis, assembly GCA_033576535.1. NCBI lineage: Eukaryota > Metazoa > Chordata > Amphibia > Anura > Aromobatidae > Allobates > Allobates femoralis. Next base: position 23,341,224 of record JARQOC010000003.1, read on the forward strand.
GCCGCGGCCTCCGAGCGCGGACAGGAGACTCCAAGATCAAATTACTTTATCATCTCTGTCTTCTGCTCTTGACACCAATTACTCGGCTCCATCTCCTGCCCGCGGCCCGCTGGATCCATCTCCTCAGAAGACGAACAGGTGTCATCCCAAAGGTCTTCTAACGAGCTACGTAACGAACACCACCCAACAGTGCTAAACAAACAAACAATTACCTGCACCGGCAGCCGCACACCTGGGGACGGAGGAGGACGTGTGTGGGGCCAATTTATGACTGCACTCAGCCATGCAACTAATAGCCAAACATACCGTCTATTCCCACCGATGGCCTGGACGACCCAAGACTGGAGGAGAATGTGGGCGAGAAATGGTCCTGGACACGAAAAACCCCAAACCTACAATGGGAATCTGCCCTATGTATAACATCCGTACGGATCTAACCCCAGCTACACACCTTGTATGTTACAGGACTCATAAAAGTAAAGACCGGTACAACCTAGCTGGACTACAAACAAAATCCCTACATCACATACCCCAGGACATGCCTCTGATGCCCCGATCTATGGGCAGTACCTCTATGTCACATACCCCAGGACATGCCTCTGATGCCCCGATCTATGGGCAGTACCTCTATGTCACATACCCCAGGACATGCCTCTGATGCCCCGATCTATGGGCAGTACCTCTATGTCACATATCCCAGGACTTGCCTCTGATGCCCCGATCTATGGGCAGTACCTCTATGTCACATACCCCAGGACATGCCTCTGATGCCCCGATCTATGGGCAGTACCTCTATGTCACATACCCCAGGACATGCCTCTGATGCCCCGATCTATGAGCAGTACCTCTATGTCGCATATCCCAGGACATGCCTCTGATGCCCCGATCTATGGGCAGTACCTCTATGTCACATACCCCAGGACATGCCTCTGATGCCCCGATCTATGGGCAGTACCTCTATGTCGCATATCCCAGGACATGCCTCTGATGCCCCGATCTATGGGCAGTACCTCTATGTCACATACCCCAGGACATGCCTCTGATGCCCCGATCTATGGGCAGTACCTCTATGTCACATACCCCAGGACATGCCTCTGATGCCCCGATCTATGGGCAGTACCTCTATGTCACATATCCCAGGACTTGCCTCTGATGCCCCGATCTATGGGCAGTACCTCTATGTCACATACCCCAGGACATGCCTCTGATGCCCCGATCTATGGGCAGTACCTCTATGTCACATACCCCAGGACATGCCTCTGATGCCCCGATCTATGAGCAGTACCTCTATGTCGCATATCCCAGGACATGCCTCTGATGCCCCGATCTATGGGCAGTACCTCTATGTCACATACCCCAGGACATGCCTCTGATGCCCCGATCTATGGGCAGTACCTCTATGTCGCATATCCCAGGACATGCCTCTGATGCCCCGATCTATGGGCAGTACCTCTATGTCACATACCCCAGGACATGCCTCTGATGCCCCGATCTATGGGCAGTACCTCTATGTCACATGCACCAGGACATGCCTCTGATGCCCCGATCTATGGGCAGTACCTCTATGTCACATACCCCAGGACATGCCTCTGATGCCCGATCTATGGGCAGTACCTCTATGTCACATACCCCAGGACATGCCTCTGATGCCCTGATCTATGGGCAGTACCTCTATGTCACATACCCCAGGACATGCCTCTGATGCCCCGATCTATGGGCAGTACCTCTATGTCACATACCCCAGGACATGCCTCTGATGCCCGATCTATGAGCAGTACCTCTATGTCACATACCCCAGGACATGCCTCTGATGCCCCGATCTATGGGCAGTACCTCTATGTCACATACCCCAGGACATGCCTCTGATGCCCCGATCTATGGGCAGTACCTCTATGTCACATACCCCAGGACATGCCTCTGATGCCCCGATCTATGGGCAGTACCTCTGTGTCACATACCCCAGGACATGCCTCTGATGCCCCGATCTATGAGCAGTACCTCTATGTCACATACCCCAGGACATGCCTCTGATGCCCCGATCTATGAGCAGTACCTCTATGTCACATACCCATAGGACATGCCTCTGATGCCCCGATCTATGGGCAGTACCTCTATGTCACATACACCAGGACATGCCTCTGATGCCCCGATCTATGAGCAGTACCTCTATGTCACATACCCCAGGACATGCCTCTGATGCCCCGATCTATGGGCAGTACCTCTATGTCACATACCCCAGGGAAGGGCATGTCTCCGATATCCTGATCTACAGGCAGTATCCCTACATCAAATACACCAGGACATGCCTCCAATACCCTGGTCTATGAGCAGTAGCCCTACATCACATACCCCAGGACATGCTTCTGATGCCCCGATCTATGGGCAGTACCTCTATGTCACATACCTCAGAGCAGGGCGTGCCTCTGATGTCCTGATCTACAGGCAGTACCCATACGGCACATACACCAGGAAATGCCTCCGATACCCTGGTCTATGAGCAAGCATAAGTGACCGGTCAATAGCTCTTAAGGTGCCGTCACACACAGCAATTTCACTGGCAATTTGCTGGTTGCAGTGAAATCATGGACACATTGTTCCATTTGTACACAGACACAAAATAGAACAATGTGTCCATGATTTCACTGCAACCAGCAAGTTGCCAGTGAAATTCTTGGAAACGTTGCCGTGTGTGACGGTACCTTTAGAGTGCAGCATTCATCTGACAGAGCAAATAACTCATTGCAGGCAGGAATCAGAAAATAGGAAATGTCCAGCTCCACGACTTTCTTAAAATCCAAAGGTTTATTAGATTGTATTAAAAATTCCATCAGAATTTACATATTTCGACCATTGTGCTGGTCTTAATCATAATACACTATGTATTATGATGTGTAATACTGATGGAATTTTTAATATAATCTAAAAAACCTTCGGATTTTAAGAAAGACGTGGAGCTGGACATTTCCTATCACATGTCCCCAGACTACAAGCATTACCCCTACATTACATGCCCCCAGACTACAAGCATTACCCCTACATTACATGTCCCCAGACTACGAGCATTACCCCTACATTACATGTCCCCAGACTACGAGCATTACCCCTACATTACATGCCCCCAGACTACAAGCATTACCCCTACATTACATGCCCCCAGACTACAAGCATTACCCCTACATTACATGTCCCCAGACTACGAGCATTACCCCTATATCACATGCCCCTAGACTACAAACATTACCCCTACATTACATGCCCCCAGACTACGAGCATTACCCCTACATTACATGCCCCCAGACTACAAGCATTACCCCTACATTACATGCCCCCAGACTACGAGCATTACCCCTACATTACATGCCCCCCAGACTACAAGCATTACCCCTACATTGCATGCCCCCAGACTACAAGCATTACCCCTACATTACATGTCCCCAGACTACGAGCATTACCCCTACATTACATGCCCCCAGACTACAAGCATTACCCCTACATTACATGCCCCCAGACTACAAGCATTACCCCTACATTACATGCCCCCCAGACTACAAGCATTACCCCTACATTGCATGCCCCAACTACGAGCATACCCCTACATTACATCCCCAGACCAAGATACCCACATAACCCCCTCAACCCACATTACATGCCCCAGACTACAGCTTACCCTACATTCATGCCCCAATACGAGCATTACCCCTACATTATGCCCCAGACTAGCTTACCCCTACATTACATGCCCCAGAAAAGCATTACCCTACATTCATGCCCCAGACTACAAGCATTACCCCTACATACATCCCCAGACTACGACATACCCCAATACATGCCCCAACTACATTACCCCACTACAGCCCAATACAGCATTACCCTACATTACATTCCCCACTACAGCATACCCCTACCTTACATTCCCCAACTACGAGCATTACCCTACATTACATGCCCAGACTACAGCATTACCCTACATTACATCCCCAACTACAAGCATTACCCTACATTACATGCCCCCAACTACAAGCATTACCCTACATTACACCCACTCGCATACCCATACATCCGCTAGCAAAAACCTGATACCAATTACTGCCCACTAGAGCTTACCTACATTCATGCCACTCAGATCCCTTATGCCAGACTGCTTACCTATACATCCAACTACTTCCTACATTACAGCCCAGAAGCATACCACATTCTCCCACTGATACCACATATCCGATAAGCTACCTACACATGCCACTACGAGATTACCCCTACTTATCCATAACATACCTACATTAATCCCCGACTCGCATACCTATTACTGCCCGACACGCATTACCAATTCATCCAAACCATTACCTACTTACATCCCAACTAGTTACCATAATGCCAGATGAGCTACCCCCGCCCAGACTACACATACCTACATCATGCCCAGACTACGAGCATTACCACATTACAGCCAACTACAGCATTACCCCTCATTACATGCCCCACGATAGCTTACCTACATTACGCCCCAGACTAGGCATTACCCTACATTACATCCCAGACTACAGCATTACCCACATTACATGTCCCCAGATAGCATTACCCTACATACATCCCAGATACAGCATTACCTACATACATGCCCAGACTAAGCATTACCCACATACATGCCCCAGACTACAGCATACCCTACATTAATGCCCGACTACACATTCCTACATTCATGCCCAGACTACGAGCATTACCCTACATTCATGCCCAGACTAGAGCATTACCCTACATTACTGCCCAGACTAAGTTACCCTACATTACAGCCCAGACTAGGCTTACCCTACTTACATGCCAGACTAGAGCATTACCCACATTCATGCCCCAGACTACGAGCATTACCCTACATACTGCCCAGACTACAGCATACCTACATTACATCCCAGACTAAGCTTACCTACATTCATGCCCCAGACTACACTTCCTAATTACTGCCCAGACTAGAGCATACCCACATTACATCCCAGACTAAGCATTACCTACATTACATCCCAGACTACAGCATTACCACATTACATCCCAGACTACGAGCATTACCCCTACATTCATGCCCCAGACTACGAGCATTACCTACTTACATCCCAGACTACAGCATTACCACATCATGCCCATACAGCATTACCCACATTCAGCCAGATGACATTACCCTACATTCATGCCCCCAATACGAGCATACCACATTACATGCCCAGACTAGACTTACCCCCATTACATGCCCCCAGATACAGCATTACCCACATTACATCCAGATACAGCATTACCACATTACATGCCCCAAAGAGATTACCCCTACATTACATGCCCCAGACTACGAGCATTACCACATTACATCCCCAAACTTACCCCTACATTAATCCCAGACTACGAGCTTACCTACATCATGCCCAGACTAGAGCATACCCACATACATGCCAGATACACATACCCCTACATTAATGCCAGACACAGCATTACCACATTACATCCCAACTACAGCATTACCTACATATCCCAGATGCTACCACAAATCCAGACTGAGCTTACCATTACATGCCAGACACAGCATACCCATTCACCAGACTAGCATTCCATACATCCCAACACAGCTACCCACATAATCCCACTACGGCATTACCCCTCAGCCCACTACGCATTCCCATTCATCCAAAAGCATACCACATTACATCCAGATGACATTACCCTTACATGCCCCAGACTCAGCATTACCCACATTACATGCCCGACTAACATTACCCAATTACATGCCCAGATAGAGCATTACCCACATTACATGCCCCGACTACGAGCATTACCCACATTACATGCCCCCAGACTAAGATTACCACTTACAGCCCAGACTACAGCATACCCTACATTACATGCCCAGACTAAGCATTACCCTAATTAATGCCCAACTAGAGCTTACCCCATTACATGCCCCAGACTAAGCTACCCACATTACATGCCCAGACTAGCATTACCCTAATCATGCCCCAATAAGCATTACCTACATTACATGCCCAGACTAAGCATTACCACTACATGCCCAACTACAGCTTACCCCTACATTACATGCCCAACTCGAGCATACCCTACATTACATGCCGACTACGAGCATTACCACATTACATCCCAGATAAGCTACCTAATTCATGCCCCAGACTGAGCATTACCCTACATTACAGCCGACTAGCATTACCCTAATTCATGCCCAACTGAGCATTCCACATTACTCCCCCAATAGAGCATTACCCACATTACATGCCCGATAGAGCATTACCCCTAATACATGTCCCAGATACAGCATTACCTACATTACATGCCCCCAGACTAGAGCATTACCCTAATACATGCCCTACTACCCTACTACATCCGACTAATACCAACCAAGCTACCTATTCAGCCAGAAGACTTACCCACTTAATGCCAGCTAGTACTAATCTGCAACTAGAGCTTACCTACATTCATGCCCGATACAGATACCACATCTGCGATCGACCTATTACCGTGTACCTAATGCCAGATGACTACCTAAAAGCCCAGACAGGCTCCATACTGCCCCACCAACAGATAGTCCATAATGCCACTAAGCATTCCTACATTACTCCCGATAGTACCTTACTCCCAGAACGCTACCCTAGCCCAATAGAGATTACCACATTCATGCCCGCGGCTACCTACATTACATCCCGATAGCATACCATACATGCCCAGAAGCATACCAATCATGCCCATGCCCCAGACTACGAGCATTACCCTACATTACATGCCCCCAGACTACGAGCATTACCCTACATTACATGTCCCCAGATACGAGCATTACCCCTACATTACATGCCCCAGACTACGAGCATTACCCTACATTACATGCCCCAGACTAGAGCATTACCCCTACATTACATGCCCCAGACTACAGCATTACCCCTACATTCATGCCCCAGACTACGAGCATTACCCCTACATTACATGTCCCCAGACTACGAGCATTACCCCTACATTCATGCCCCAGACTACGAGCATTACCCCTACATTACATGCCCCAGACTACGAGCATTACCCCTACATTACATGCCCCCAGACTACGAGCATTACCCTACATTACATGTCCCCAGACTATGAGCATTACCCCTACATTACATGCCCCAGACTACAAGCATTACCCCTACATTACATGCCCCCAGACTACGAGCATTACCCCTACATTACATGCCCCAGACTACGAGCATTACCCCTACATTACATGCCCCAGACTACGAGCATTACCCCTACATTACATGCCCCAGACTACAAGCATTACCCCTACATTACATGCCCCCAGACTACAGAGCATTACCCCTACATTACATGTCCCCAGACTACGAGCATTACCCCTACATTACATGCCCCAGACTACGAGCATTACCCTACATTACATGCCCCAGACTACGAGCATTACCCTACATTACATGTCCCCAGACTACGAGCATTACCCCTACATTACATGCCCCAGACTACGAGCATTACCCCTACATTACATGCCCCCAGACTACGAGCATTACCCCTACATTACATGCCCCAGACTACAAGCATTACCCCTACATTACATGCCCCCAGACTACGAGCATTACCCCTACATTACATGCCCCAGACTACGAGCATTACCCTACATTACATGCCCCAGACTACGAGCATTAAACCCTACATTACATGCCCCCAACTACGAGCATTACCCTACATTACATGCCCCAGACTAGAGCATTACCCCTACATTACATGCCCCCAGACTACGAGCATTACCCTACATTGCATGCCCCAGACTACGAGCATTACCCCTACATTACATGTCCCCAGACTACGAGCATTACCCCTACATTACATGCCCCCAGACTACAGGCATTACCCCTACATTACATGCCCCCAGACTACGAGCATTACCCCTACATTACATGCCCAGACTACGAGCATTACCCCTACATTACATGCCCCAGACTACAAGCATTACCCCTACATTACATGCCCCACGACTACGAGCATTACCCTACATTACATGTCCCCAGACTACGAGCATTACCCCTACATTACATGCCCCAGACTACGAGCATTACCCTACATTACATGTCCCCAGACTACGAGCATTACCCTACATTACATGCCCCAGACTACGAGCATTACCCCTACATTACATGCCCCAGACTACGAGCATTACCCCTACATTACATGTCCCCAGACTACGAGCATTACCCCTACATTACATGCCCCCAGACTACGAGCATTACCCCTACATTACATGTCCCCAGACTACGAGCATTACCCCTACATTACATGCCCCCAGACTACGAGCATTACCCCTATATCACATGCCCCTAGACTACAAGCATTACCCCTACATTACATGCCCCCAGACTACGAGCATTACCCCTACATTACATGCCCCCTGACTACGAGCATTACCCCTACATTACATTCCCCCAGATTATGAGCATTACCCCTACATTACATGTCCCCAGACTACAAGCATTACCCCTACATTACATGCCCCCAGACTACGAGCATTACCCCTACATTACATGTCCCCAGACTGAGCATTACCCCTACATTACATGCCCCCAGACTACGAGCATTACCCCTACATTACATGCCCCCAGACTACGAGCATTACCCCTACATTACATGTCCCCAGACTATGAGCATTACCCCTACATTACAGCCCCCAGACTACAAGCATTACCCCTACATTACATGCCCCCAGACTACGAGCATTACCCCTACATTACATGCCCCCAGACTACAAGCATTACCCCTACATTACATGTCCCCAGACTACGAGCATTACCCCTACATTACATGCCCCAGACTACGAGCATTACCCCTACATTACATGCCCCCAGACTACGAGCATTACCCCTACATTACATGTCCCCAGACTACAAGCATTACCCCTACATTACATGCCCCCAGACTAAGAGCATTACCCCTACATTACATGCCCCGACTACGAGCATTACCCCTACATTACATGCCCCCAGACTATGAGCGTTACCCCTACATTACATGCCCCCAGACTACGAGCATTACCCCTACATACATGCCCCCAGACTACAAGCATTACCCCTACATTACATGCCCCCAGACTTTAAGGATTACCCCTACTTTACATGCCCCCAGACTATGAGCATTACCCCCACATTACATGCCCCCAGACTACGAGCATTACCCTACATTACATGCCCCAGACTACGAGCATTACCCCTACATTACATGCCCCCATACTACGAGCATTACCGCACATTACATGTCCCCAGACTACGAGCATTACCCCTACATTACATGCCTCCAGACTACAGCATTACCCCTACATTACATGCCCCCAGACTATGAGCATTACCCCTACATTACATGTCCCCAGACTATGAGCATTACCCTACATTACATGTCCCCAGACTATGAGCATTACCCCTACATTACATGTCCCTGGACATGGCTCAAGTGCCTCAGTCTATGGTCAGTACACCTACATCACATACCCCAGGACATGCCTCGGATGCGCTGGTTTATGGACAGTACTCCTACATCATGTGTCCCCAGACATGCCTTTGATGTCCCAGACTATGGGTAGTACCCCTATGTCACATGCCCCAGGATATGCCTCCGGTGCCCCAAGACTACAGGCAGTACCCCTACATTACATGCCTCCAATCCCCCTGTCTATGGGCAGTACCCTTATGTCACATGCCCCAGGAAATGCCTCTGATGCTCTAGTCAATGAACAGTATCTCTACATCACATGACCCAGGGAATGCTTCTGATGCTCTAGTCAATGAACAGTATCTCTACATCACATGCCCCAGAAATGCCTCTGATGCTCTAGTCAATGAACAGTATCTCTACATCACATGCCCCAGGAAATGCCTCTGATGCTCTAGTCAATGAACAGTATCCCTACATCACATGACCCAGGGCATGCTTCTGATGCTCCTGCCTATGAGCAGTACCCTCTACAGTGCCTCAGTCTACAGGCAGTAAATCACACGCTTCTGGACATGCCTTCCGTAGCCCCTTAATTCGACCTGTACCCCTAAATCACAAGCCCCAATAAATGTCTCTAATGTCCTGATTAATGGGCAGCATCCGCTACGTAACATGCTTTGTTACATGCCACTGATGCCCCAGTCTACAGACAGCACCGCTAGATCACATGTTCCAGAGTATACCTCCGGACTAATGACAATATCCTCTGGACCATGGGCCGTACCTCTACATCACAAGCTGGACATGCCTCTCATCTCACAGCTTAGATACACTGGCTGCAGGAGGCCATGCCCTTCCCTTGATGTAGCTGACCGGTCCCCGCGCCCCTCACACCTGGGCTGAATATTAAATATCCGCAGGAAAACATTTAACAACTAATTGGTCTCCTGTTTAACCTGCAGGATCCTGCTGAAAGGGGATAAAAGGCTGCGGAGGAAAGAAGGTTCCAGATCTGACACCACAGGAGCGAGAGGGTCATTGTCAGGTGTCAGGGTCAGTGATGGTCAATCAGCGAAGAAAAGGCGAACAATTTACAGTCAACTCATCAAAGGGTCCAGAGCAACCCACATAGAAAGGGATGGGTACAAGTCATGAGCAGGAGGCTCCTACAATACTGCCTCTATGTACAAGAATATAACTACTATAATACTGCCCTATATACAAGAATATAACTACTATAATACTGCCCTATGTACAAGAATATAACTACTATAATACTGCTCCTATATACAAGAATATAACTACTATAATACTGCCCCTATATACAAGAATATAACTACTATAATACTGCCCTATGTACAAGAATATAACTACTATAATACTGCCCCTATATACAAGAATATAACTACTATAATACTGCTCCTATATACAAGAATATAACTACTATAATATTGCCCCTATGTACAAGAATATAACTACTATAATACTGCCTCTATGTACAAGAATATAACTACTATAATACTGCCCCTATATACAAGAATATAACTACTATAATACTGTCCCTATATACAAGAATATAACTACTATAATACTGCTCCTATATACAAGAATATAACTACTATAATACTGCCCCTATATACAAGATTATAACTACTATAATACTGCTCCTATATACAAGAATATAACTACTATAATACTGCCCCTATATACAAGAATATAACTACTATAATACTGCCCCTATATACAAGAATATAACTATTATAATACTGCTCCTATGTACAAGAATATAACTACTATAATACTGCCTCTATATACAAGAATATAACTACTATAATACTGCTCCTATATACAAGAATATAACTACTATAATACTGCCTCTATATACAAGAATATAACTACTATAATACTGCTCCTATATACAAGAATATAACTACTATAATACTGCCCCTATATACAAGAATATAACTATTATAATACTGCTCCTATGTACAAGAATATAACTACTATAATACTGCCTCTATATACAAGAATATAACTACTATAATACTGCTCCTATGTACAAGAATATAACTACTATAATACTGCTCCTATATACAAGAATATAACTACTATAATACTGCTCCTATGTACAAGAATATAACTACTATAATACTGCTCCTATATACAAGAATATAACTACTATAATACTGCCTCTATATACAAGAATATAACTACTATAATACTGCCCCTATATACAAGAATATAACTATTATAATACTGCTCCTATATACAAGAATATAACTACTATAATACTGCTCCTATGTACAAGAATATAACTACTATAATACTGCTCCTATATACAAGAATATAACTACTATAATACTGCCCCTATGTACAAGAATACAACTACTATAATACTGCTCCTATGTACAAGAATACAACTACTATAATACTGCTCCTATATACAGGAATATAAGTACTATAATACTGCTCCTATATACAAGAATATAACTACTATAATACTGCTCCTATATACAAGAATATAACTACCGTATATACTCGCGTATAAGCCGAGTTTTTCAGCCCAAAAATTGGGCTGAAAAGTACCCCCCTCGGCTTATACGCGAGTCAGTGCTGTATACCGATGTATACATCGGTACATACCGATGTATACATCGGTATACAGCAGCCCCCGCATCCCCAGTAATGCAGGGCCCCCCCAGGGTCTCTCCGGTCACCTGTAAAGCAAGCTATACTTATCAGTGTCCCGCTCGCACCCGCCGCTGCCGACATCCACGATCCTCCATCTTCATGCGACTCCTCTTCCTGTTTCTGTGCGCGTCGCCGGCAATGACGTCATTCCCGGCGACGCGCACAGGAAACAGGAAGAGGAGTCGCATGAAGATGGAGGATCGTGGATGTCGGCAGCGGCGGGTGCGAGCGGGACACTGATAAGTATAGCTTGCTTTACAGGTGACCGGAGAGACCCTGGGGGGGCCCTGCATTACTGGGGCTGCGTGTATACTACCGCTGGGGCTGCTATATACCTCTGGGGCACTGTATACTACCACTGGGGCTGCTATATACCTCTGGGGCCCTGTATACTACCACTGGGGCTGCTATATACCTCTGGGGCACTGTATACTACCACTGGGGCTGCTATATACCTCTGGGGCCCTGTATACTACCACTGGGGCTGCTATATACCTCTGGGGCACTGTATACTACCACTGGGGCTGCTATATACCTCTGGGGCCCTGTATACTACCACTGGGGCTGCTATATACCTCTGGGGCACTGTATACTACCACTGGGGCTGCTATATACCTCTGGGGCCCTGTATACTACCGCTGGGGCTGCTATATACCTCTGGGGCCCTGTATACTACCACTGGGGCTGCTATATACCTCTGGGGCCCTGTATACTACCACTGGGGCTGCTATATACCTCTGGGGCACTGTATACTACCACTGGGGCTGCTATATACCTCTGGGGCCCTGTATACTACCACTGGGGCTGCTATATACCTCTGGGGCACTGTATACTACCACTGGGGCTGCTATATACCTCTGGGGCCCTGTATACTACCACTGGGGCTGCTATATACCTCTGGGGCACTGTATACTACCACTGGGGCTGCTATATACCTCTGGGGCCCTGTATACTACCACTGGGGCTGCTATATACCTCTGGGGCCCTGTATACTACCACTGGGGCTGTATATACTACCACTGGGGCTGTATATACTACTGGGGCTGCGTGTATACTACCACTGGGGCTGCTGTATCTACCTCTGGGACTGGTGTATACCACACTGCTGGGGGCTGTATACTTGTGCTAGGGTCCACCCTCGGCTTATACACGAGTCAATAGATTTTCCCAGGTTTTGGGGGCAAAAGTAGGGGGTCGGCTTATACACGGGTCGGCTTATACACGAGTATATACGGTACTATAATACTGCTCCTATATACAAGAATATAACTACCATAATACTGCTCCTATATACAAGAATATAACTACTATAATACTGCTCCCTATATACAAGAATATAACTAATATAATACTGCTCCTATATATAAGAATATAACTACTATAATACTGCCCCTATATACAAGAATATAACTACTATAATACTGCCCCTATATACAAGAATATAACTACTATAATACTGCCTCTATGTACAAGAATATAACTACTATAATACTGCCCCTATATACAAGAATATAACTACTATAATACTGCCCTCTATGTACAAGAATATAACTACTATAATACTGCCCCTATATACAAGAATATAACTACTATAATACTGCTCCTATAAAAAAGAATATAACTTATATAATACTGCAATATATATAAAGAATAATAACTACTATAATACTGCCCTATATACAAGAATATAACTACTATAATACTGCTCCTATATACAAGAATATACTACTAAATACTGCCTATATACAGAATATACTACTATAGCTGCCCTATATACAAGAATATAACTACTATAATACTGCTCCTATATACAAGAATATAACTACTATAATACTGCTCCTATATACAAGAATATAACTACTATAATACTGCCCCTATATACAAGATAAATATAACGTACTATAATAAACTGCCCCTATATACAAGAATATAACTACTATAATACTGCTCCTATGTACAAGAATATAACTACCTATCATATAACACTGCCCTATATACAAGAATATAACTACTATAATACTGCTCCTATTACAAGAATATAACTACTATAATACTGCTCCTATATACAAGAATATAACTACTATAATACTGCCCCTATATACAAGAATATAACTACTATAATACTGCTCCTATGTACAAGAATATAACTACTATAATACTGCTCCTATGTACAAGAATATAACTACTATAATACTGTTCCTATATACAACAATATAACTACTATAATACTGCTCCTATGAACAAGAATATAACTACTATAATACTGCCCATATATACAAGAATATAACTACTATAATACTGCTCCTATATACAAGAAATGTAACTACTATAAATTACTGCCTCTATATACAAGAATATAAACTACTATAATACTGCTCCTATATACAAGAATATAACTACTATAATACTGCCTCTATATACAAGAATATAACTACTATAATACTGCCCTATATACAAGAATATAACTACTATAATACTGCCCCTATATACAAGAATATAACTACTGTAAATACTGCTCCTATATACAAGAATGTAACTACTATAATACTGCTCCTATATACAAGAATATAACTACTATAATACTGCTCCTATATACAAGAATATAACTACTATAATACTGCTCCTATGTACAAGAATATAACTACTATAATACTGCTCCTATATACAAGAATATAACTACTATAATACTGCTCCTATATACAAGAATATAACTACTATAATACTGCCCCTATATACAAGAATATAACTACTATAATACTGCTCCTATGTACAAGAATATAACTACTATAATACTGCCCCTATTACAAGAATATAACTACTATAATACTGCTTCTATATACAAGAATATAACTACTATAATACTGCTCCTATATACAGAATAATAATAACTACTATAATATACTGCTCTATATACAAGAATATAACTACTATAATACTGCCCCTATATACAAGAATATAACTACTATAATACTGCCCCTATATACAAGAATATAACTACTATAATACTGCTCCTATATACAAGAATATAACTACTATAATACTGCCCCTATATACAAGAATATAACTACTATAATACTGCCCCTATATACAAGAATATAACTACTATAATACTGCTCCTATATACAAGAATATAACTACTATAATACTGCTCCTATATACAAGAATATAACTACTATAATACTGCCCCTATGTACAAGTAATATAACTACTATAATACTGCTCCTATATACAAGAATATAACTACTGTAATGTTGCCACTATATACAAGAATATAACTACTATAATACTGCCCCTATATACAAGAATATAACTACTATAATACTGCCCCTATATACAAGAATATAACTACTATAATACTGCTCCTATATACAAGAATATAACTACTATAAACTGCCCTATATACAAGAATATAACTACTATAATACTGCCCCTATATAACAAAATATACACTATACTATAATACTGCCCCTATATACAAGAATATAACTACTATAATGCTGCTCCTATATACAAGAATATAACTACTATAATACTGCCCCTATATACAAGAATATAACTACTGTAATGCTGCCCCTATATACAAGAATATAACTACTATAATTACTTTGCCCCTATATACAAGAATATAACTACTATAATGCTGCTCCTATATACAAGAATATATATATATACATATAATACTGCCCCTATATACAAGAATATAACTACTATAAACTGTCCTATGTACAAGAATATAACTACTATAATACTGCTCATTATGTACAAAATATAACTACTATAATACTGCCCCTATATACAAGAATATAACTACTATAATACTGCCCCTATATACAAGAATATAACTACTGTAATGCTGCCCCTATATACAAGAATATAACTACTATAATACTGCCCTATTACAAGTATATAACTACTATAATACTGCTCCTATATACAAGAATATAACTACTATAATGCTGCCCCTATATACAAGAATATAACTACTATAATACTGCTCCTATATACAAGAATATAACTACTATAATACTGCCCTATATACAAGAATATAACTACTATAATACTGCCCCTATATACAAGAATATAACTACTATAATACTGCTCCTATATACAAGAATATAACTACTGTAATGTTGCCCTATATACAAGAATATAACTACTATAATACTGCCCCTATATACAAGAATATAACTACTATAATACTGCCCCTATATACAAGAATATAACTACTATAATACTGCTCCTATATACAAGAATATAACTACTATAATACTGCCCCTATATACAAGAATATAACTACTATAATACTGCCCCTATATACAAGAATATAACTACTATAATACTGCCCCTATATACAAGAATATAACTACTATAATGCTGCTCCTATATACAAGAATATAACTACTATAATACTGCCCCTATATACAAGAATATAACTACTATAATACTGCCCCTATATACAAGAATATAACTACTATAATACTGCTCCTATATACAAGAATATAACTACTATAATACTGCCCCTATATACAAGAATATAACTACTATAATACTGCCCCTATATACAAGAATATAACTACTATAATACTGCTCCTATATACAAGAATATAACTACTATAATCTGCCCCTATATACAAGAATATAACTACTATAATATCTGCTCCCTATATACAAGAATATAACTACTATAATACTGCCCCTATATACAAGAATATAACTACTATAATCTGCTCCTATATACAAGAATATAACTACTATAATACTGCCCCTATATACAAGAATATAACTACTATAATACTGCCCCTATATACAAGAATATAACTACTATAATTGCTGCCCTATATACAAGAATAAACTACTATAATACTGCCCCTATATACAAGAATATAACTACTATAATACTGCCCCTATATACAAGAATATAACTACTATAATGCTGCCCTATATACAAGAATATAACTACTATAATACTGCCCCTATATACAAGAATATAACTACTATAATACTGCTCCTATATACAAGAATATAACTACTATAATACTGCCCCTTATACTACTAAGAATATAAATAACTATTAATACTGCCCCTATATACAAGAATATAACTACTATAATATCTGCCCTATATACAAGAATATAACTACTATAATACTGCCCTATATACAAGAATATAACTACTATAATACTGCTCCTATATACAAGAATATAACTACTATAATACTGCCCTATATACAAGAATATATAACTACTGTAATGCTGCCCTATATACAAGAATATAACTACTATAATACTGCTCCTATATACAAGAATATAACTACTATAATACTGCCCTATATACAAGAATATAAACTACTATAATACTGCTCCTATATACAAGAATATAACTACTATAATACTGCCCCTATATACAAGAATATATATACTCTATAATACTGCTCCTATATACAAGAATATAACTACTATAATACTGCCCTATATACAAGAATATACTACTTAATCTGCCCTATATACAAGAATATAACTACTATAATACTGCCCTATATACAAGAATATAACTACTATAATACTGCTCCTATATACAAGAATATAACTACTATAATACTGCCCCTATATACAAGAATATAACTACTATAAATACTGCTCCTATATACAAGAATATAACTACTATAATACTGCCCTATATACAAGATATAACTACTGATAATACTGCCCCTATATACAAGAATATAACTACTATAATACTGCCCCTATATACAAGAATATAACTACTATAATACTGCTCCTATATACAAGAATATAACTACTGTATATGCTGCCCCTATATACAAGAATATAACTACTATAATACTGCCTTACTTATCCCCTATATACAAGGAATATAACTACTATAATACTGCCCTATATACAAGAATATAACTACTATAATCTGCCCTATATTACAAAGAATATAACTACTATAATACTGCCCCTATGTACAAGAATATAACTACTATAATACTGCTCCTATGTACAAGAATATAACTACTATAATACTGCTCCTATATACAAGAATATAACTACTATAATACTGCCTCCTATATACAAAATATAACTACTATAAATCTGCTCCTATATACAAGAATATAACTACTATAATACTGCTCCTATTACAAGAATATAACTACTATAATACTGCTCCTATATACAAGAATATAACTACTATAATACTGCCCCTATATACAAGAATATAACTACTATAAACTAACTGCCCTACTCTATATACAAGAATATAACTACTATAATACTGCTCCTATTACAAGAATATAACTACTATAATACTGCCACTCCTATATACAAGAATATAACTACTATAATACTGCCCCTATGTACAAGAATATAACTACTATAATACTGCTCCTATGTACAAGAATATAACTACTATAATACTGCTCCTATATACAAGAATTATAACTACTATAATACTGCTCCTATATACAAGAATATAACTACTATAATACTGCTCCTATGTACAAGAATATAACTACTATAATACTGCTCCTATGTACAAGAATATAACTACTATAATACTGCTCCTATATACAAGAATATAACTACTATAATACTGCTCCCTATATACAAGAATATAACTACTATAATACTGCTCCTATATACAAGAATATAACTACTATAATACTGCTCCTATATACAAGAATATAACTACTATAATACTGCTCCTATGTACAAGAATATAACTACTATAATACTGCTCCTATATACAAGAATATAACTACTATAATACTGCCCCTATATACAAGAATATAACTACTATAATGCTGCTCCTATATACAAGAATATAACTACTATAATACTGCCCCTATATACAAGAATATAACTACTATAACACTGTTCCTATGTACAAGAATATAACTACTATAATACTGCTCTTATGTACAAAATATAACTACTATAATACTGCCCCTATATACAAGAATATAACTACTATAATACTGCCCTATATACAAGAATATAACTACTTAATGCTGCCCCTATATACAAGAATATAACTACTATAATGCTGCCCTATATACAAGAATATAACTACTATAATACTGCCCCTATATACAAGAATATAACTACTAATGCTGCCCCTATATACAAGAATATAACTACTATAATACTGCCCCTATATACAAGAATATAACTACTATAATCTGCTCCTATATACAAGAATATAACTACTATAATACTGCCCCTATATACAAGAATATAACTACTATAATACTGCTCCTATATACAAGAATATAACTACTATAATGCTGCCCCTATATACAAGAATATAACTACTATATATGCTGCTCCTATATACAAGAATATAACTACTATAATACTGCTCCTATATACAAGAATATAACTACTATAATACTGCTCCTATATACAAGAATATAACTACTGTAATGCTGCCCCTATATACAAGAATATAACTACTATAATACTGCCCCTATATACAAGAATATAACTACTATAATGCTGCCCTATATACAAAATAAAACTACTATAATACTGCCCCTATATACAAGAATATAACTACTATAATACTGCCCCTATATACAAGAATATAACTACTGTAATGCTGCCCCTATATACAAGAATATAACTACTATAATACTGCCCCTATATACAAGAATATAACTACTATAATGCTGCTCCTATATACAAGAATATAACTACTATAATACTGCCCCTATATACAAGAATATAACTACTATATACTGCCCCTATATACAAGAATATAACTACTGTAATGCTGCCCCTATATACAAGAATATAACTACTATAATACTGCTCCTATATACAAGAATATAACTACTATAATACTGCCCTATATACAAGAATATAACTACTATAATACTGCCCCTATATACAAGAATATAACTACTGTAATGCTGCCCCTATATACAAGAATATAACTACTATAATACTGCTCCTATATACAAGAATATAACTACTATAATACTGCCCCTATATACAAGAATATAACTACTATAATACTGCTCCTATATACAAGAATATAACTACTATAATACTGCTCCTATATACAAGAATATAACTACTATAATACTGCTCCTATATACAAGAATATAACTATATAATACTGCTCCTATATACAAGAATATAAACTACTGTAATGCTGCCCCTATATACAAGAATATAACTACTATAATACTGCTCCTATATACAAGAATATAACTACTATAATACTGCCCTATATACAAGAAATATAACTACTATATACTGCTCCTATATACAAGAATATAACTACTATAATACTGGCCCCTATATACAAGAATATAACTACTATAATACTGCCCCTATATACAAGAATATAACTACTATAATACTGCTCCTATTACAAGAATATAACTACTATAATACTGCCCTTATCAAAAATAACTACAATGACCTATATACAAGAAAAATAACTGCCTATATACAAAATATAATACTTAAATGCCCCTATATACAAGAATATAACTACTATAATACTGCCCTATATACAAGAATATAACTACTATAATACTGCCCTATATACAAGAATATAACTACTATAATACTGCTCCTATGTACAAGAATATAACTACTATAATACTGCTCCTATATACAAGAATATAACTACTATAATACTGCCCTATATACAAGAATATAACTACTATAATACTGCCCCTATGTACAAGAATATAACTACTATAATACTGCTCCTATGTACAAGAATATAACTACTATAATACTGCTCCTATATACAAGAATGTATCTACTATACTACTGTGCCTATATACAATAATATAACTACTATAATACTGCTCCTATGTACAAGAATATAACTACTATAATACTGCTCCTATGTACAAGAATATAACTACTATAATACTGCCCCTATATACAAGAATATAACTACTATAATACTGCTCCCTATATACAAGAATATAACTACTACTATAATACTGCTCCTATATACAAGAAATATAACTACTAT
This sequence comes from Allobates femoralis, assembly GCA_033576535.1. Lineage (NCBI taxonomy): Eukaryota > Metazoa > Chordata > Amphibia > Anura > Aromobatidae > Allobates > Allobates femoralis. Next base: position 23,362,368 of record JARQOC010000003.1, read on the forward strand.
AATTACTGCTCCTATATCAACAAGAATATAACTACTATAATAACTGCCCCTAGTACAAGAATATAACTACTATAATACTGCTCCTATGTACAAGAATATAACTACTATAATACTGCTCCTATATACAAGAATGTAATCTACTATAATACTGTGCCCTATATACAAAATATAACTACTATAATACTGCTCCTATGTACAAGAATATAACTACTATAATACTGCTCCTATGTACAAGAATATAACTACTATAATACTGCTCCTATATACAAGAATATAACTACTATAATACTGCTCCTATATACAAGAATATAACTACTATAATACTGCTCCTATATACAAGAATATAACTACTATAATACTGCTCCTATATACAAGAATATAACTACTATAATACTGCCCCTATATACAAGAATATAACTACTATAATACTGCTCCTATTACAAGAATATAACTACTGTAATGCTGCCCCTATATACAAGAATATAACTACTATAATACTGCCCCTATGTACAAGAATATAACTACTATAATACTGCTCCTATGTACAAGAATATAACTACTATAATACTGCTCCTATATACAAGAATATAACTACTATAATACTGCCCCTATATACAAGAATATAACTACTGTAATGCTGCCCCTATATACAAGAATATAACTACTATAATACTGCTCCTATATACAAGAATATAACTACTATAATACTGCCCTATATACAAGAATATAACTACTGTAATGCTGCCCCTATATACAAGAATATAACTACTATAATACTGCCCTATGTACAAGAATATAACTACTATAATACTGCTCCTATGTACAAGAATATAACTACTATAATACTGCTCCTATATACAAGAATGTATCTACTATACTACTGTGCCTATATACAATAATATAACTACTATAATACTGCTCCTATGTACAAGAATATAACTACTATAATACTGCTCCTATGTACAAGAATATAACTACTATAATACTGCCCCTATATACAAGAATATAACTACTATAATACTGCTCCCTATATACAAGAATATAACTACTATAATACTGCTCCTATATACAAGAATATAACTACTATAATACTGCTCCTATATACAAGAATATAACTACTATAATACTGCTCCTATGTACAAGAATATAACTACTATAATACTGCTCCTATATACAAGAATATAACTACTATAATACTGCCCCTATGTACAAGAATATAACTACTATAATACTGCTCCTATGTACAAGAATATAACTACTATAATACTGCTCCTATATACAAGAATGTATCTACTATACTACTGTGCCTATATACAATAATATAACTACTATAATACTGCTCCTATGTACAAGAATATAACTACTATAATACTGCTCCTATGTACAAGAATATAACTACTATAATACTGCCCCTATATACAAGAATATAACTACTATAATACTGCTCCCTATTACAAGAATATAACTACTATATACTGCTCCTATATACAAGAATATAACTACTATAATACTGACTCCTATATACAAGAATATACTACTATAATACTGCCCCTATATACAAGAATATAACTACTATAATACTGCTCCTATGTACAAGAATATAACTACTATGATACTGCCCTATACAGAATATAACTACTATAAACTGCCCTATGTACAGAATATAACTACTACTAGATGGCGGCCCGATTCTAAAGAATCGGGTAGTCTAGAATCCATATATAGTTTATTTACTAATATTAGGGGAGTGCGTGAAATGAATTGTGGTATACAGGTGGCTCAGTGGGTAGCAGAGTATACGGTGGCTCAGTGGTTAGCACTGTATATGGTGGTTCAGTGGTTAGCACTGTATATGGTGGCTCAGTGGTTAGCACTGTATATGGTGGCTCAGTGGTTAGCACTGTATGGTGGCTCAGTGGTTGGCACTGTATACGGTGGCTCAGTGGTTAGCACTGTATACGGTGGCTCAGTGGTTAGCACTGTATATGGTGGCTCAGTGGTTAGCACTGTATATGGTGGCTCAATGGTTAGCACTGTATGGTGGCTCAGTGGTTAACACTGTATATGGTGGCTCAGTGGTTAGCATTGTATGGTGGCTCAGTGGTTAGCACTGTATATGGTGGCTCAGTGGTTAGCACTGTATATGATGGCTCAGTGGTTAGCACTGTATGGTGGCTCAGTGGTTGGCACTGTATACGGTGGCTCAGTGGTTAGCACTGTATACGGTGGCTCAGTGGTTGGCACTGTATATGGTGGCTCAGTGGTTAGCACTGTATATGGTGGCTAAGTGGTTAGCACTGCATATGGTGGCTCAATGGTTAGCACTGTATGGTGGCTCAGTGGTTAACACTGTATATGGTGGCTCAGTGGGTAGCACTGTATGGTGGCTCAGTGGTTAACACTGTATATGGTGGCTCAGTGGGTAGCACTGTATACGGTGGCTCAGTGGTTAGCACTGTATGGTGGCTCAGTGGTTAGCACTGTATATGGTGGCTGAGTGGTTAGCACTGTATATGGTGGCTCAGTGGGTAGCACTGTATGGTGGCTCAGTGGTTAGCACTGTATACGGTGGCTCAGTGGTTAGCACTGTGTACGGTGGCTCAGTGGTTGGCACTGTATATGGTGGCTCAGTGGGTAGCAGAGTATACGGTGGCTCAGTGGTTAGCACTGTATACGGTGGCTCAGTGGTTAGCACTGTATATGGTTGCTCAGTGGTTAGCACTGTATACGGTGGCTCAGTTGTTAGCACTGTATATGGTGGCTCAGTGGTTAGCACTGTATATGGTGGCTCAGTGGTTAGCACTGTATTTGGTGGCTCAGTGGTTAGCACTGTATGGTGGCTCAGTGGTTAGCACTGTATGGTGGCTCAGTGGTTAGCACTGTATGGTGGCTGAGTGGTTAGCACTGTATATAGTGGATCAGTGGTTAGCACTGTATATGGTGGCTCAGTGGTTAGCACTGTATGGTGGCTCAGTGGTTAGCACTGTATATGGTGGCTCAGTGGTTAGCACTGTATATGGTGGCTCTGTGGTTAGCACTGTATATGGTGGCTCAGTGGTTAGCACTGTATATGGTGGCTCAGTGGTTGCTACTGTATATGGTGGCTCAGTGGTTAGCACTGTATATGGTGGCTCAGTGGTTAGCACTGTATGGTGGTTCAGTGGTTAGCACTGTATATGGTGGCTCAGTGGTTACCACTGTATGGAGGCTCAGTGGTTAGCACTGTATATGGTGGCTCAGTGGTTAGCACTGTATATGGTGGCTCAGTGGTTAGCACTGTATATGGTGGCTCAGTGGTTAGCACTGTATATGGTGGCTCAGTGGTTAGCACTGTATATGGTGGCTCAGTGGTTAGCACTGTGTACGGCGGCTCTGTGGTCAGCGCAGGAAGGAGGCAGAGTGGTGAGTGCAGGAAGGCGGCAGAGTGGTGAGCGCAGGAAGGAGGCAGAGTGGTAAGCAGAGGACGGCGGCTGTGTGGTCAGCAGAGGACGGCGGCTGTGTGGTCAGCAGAGGACGGCGGCTGTGTGGTCAGCAGAGGACGGCGGCTGTGTGGTCAGCAGAGGACGGCGGCTGTGTGGTCAGCAGAGGACGGCGGCTGTGTGGTCAGGAAAGTACGGCGGCTCTGTGGTCAGCGCAGGAAGGAAGCAGAGTGGTCAGCGCAGGAAGGAGGCAGAGTGGTGAGCGCAGGAAGGAGGCAGAGTGGTGAGCGCAGGACGGCGGCTCTATGGTCAGCAGAGGATGGCGGCAGAGTGATCAGCGCAGGAAGGAGGCAGAGTGATCAGCGCAGGAAGGAGGCAGAGTGATCAGCGCAGGAAGGAGGCAGAGTGGGTGAGCGCAGGACAGCGGCTCTGTGGTCAGCAGAGGAGGGCGGGTCTGTGGTCAGCAGAGGACGGGGGCTCTGTGGTCAGCAGAGGACGGGGGCTCTGTGGTCAGCAGAGGACGGCGGCTCTGTGGTCAGCAGAGGACGGCGGCTCTGTGGTCAGCAGAGGACGGCGGCTCTGTGGTCAGCAGTGGACGGCGGCTCTGTGGTCAGCAGTGGACGGCAGCTCTGTGGTCAGCAGAGGAGGGCGGCTCTGTGGTCAGCAGAGGAGGGCGGCTCTGTGGTCAGCAGAGGAGGGCGGCTCTTTGGTCAGCAGAGGACGGCGGCTCTGTGGTCAGCAGAGGACGGCGGCTCTGTGGTCAGCAGTGGACGGCGGCTCTGTGGTCAGCAGAGGACGGCGGCTCTGTGGTCAGCAGTGGACGGCGGCTCTGTGGTCAGCAGTGGACGGCGGCTCTGTGGTCAGCAGAGGAGGGCGGCTCTGTGGTCAGCAGAGGACGGCGGCTCTGTGGTCAGCAGAAGAGGGCGGCTCTGTGGTCAGCAGAGGACGGCGGCTCTGTGGTCAGCAGAGGACGGCGGCTCTGTGGTCAGCAGAGGACGGCGGCTCTGTGGTCAGCGCAGGAAGGAGGCAGAGTGGTCAAGCAGAGGACGGCGGGTGTGTGGTCAGCAGAGGACGGCGGGTGTGTGGTCAGCAGAGGACGGCGGGTGTGTGGTCAGCACAGGACGGCGGGTCTGTGGTCAGCACAGGGACGGCGGGTCTGTGGTCAGCACAGGACGGCGGGTCTGTGGTCAGCAGAGGACGGGGCTCTGTGGTCAGCAGAGGACGGGGGCTCTGTGGTCAGCAGAGGCCGGCGGGTCTGTGGTCAGCAGAGGCCGGCGGGTGTGTGGTCAGCAGAGGCCGGCGGGTGTGTGGTCAGCAGAGGCCGGCGGGTGTGTGGTCAGCAGAGGACGGCGGGTCTGTGGTCAGCAGAGGACGGCGGGTCTGTGGTCAGCAGAGGACGGCGGGTCTGTGGTCAGCACAGGACGGCGGGTCTGTGGTCAGCACAGGACGGCGGGTGTGTGGTCAGCACAGGAGGGCGGGTGTGTGGTCAGCAGAGGACGGCGGGTGTGTGGTCAGCAGAGGACGGCGGGTCTGTGGTCAGCAGAGGACGGCGGGTCTGTGGTCAGCACAGGACGGCGGGTCTGTGGTCAGCACAGGACGGCGGGTCTGTGGTCAGCACAGGACGGCGGGTCTGTGGTCAGCACAGGACGGCGGGTCTGTGGTCAGCACAGGACGGCGGGTCTGTGGTCAGCACAGGACGGCGGGTCTGTGGTCAGCACAGGACGGCGGGTCTGTGGTCAGCAGAGGACGGCGGGTCTGTGGTCAGCAGAGGACGGCGGGTCTGTGGTCAGCAGAGGACGGCGGCTCTGTGGTCAGCAGAGGACGGGGGCTCTGTGGTCAGCATAGGACGGGGGTCTGTGGTCAGCAGAGGACGGGGCTGTGGTCAGCAGAGGACGGGGGCTCTGTGGTCAGCAGAGGACGGGGGCTCTGTGGTCAGCAGAGGACGGGGGCTCTGTGGTCAGCAGAGGACGGGGGCTCTGTGGTCAGCAGAGGACGGCGGGTCTGTGGTCAGCAGAGGACGGCGGGTCTGTGGTCAGCAGAGGACGGCGGGTCTGTGGTGAGCACAGGACGGCGGGTCTGTGGTCAGCAGAGGACGGCGGGTCTGTGGTCAGCAGAGGACGGCGGGTCTGTGGTCAGCAGAGGACGGCGGGTCTGTGGTCAGCGCAGGAAGGAGGCTCTGTGGTCAGCAGAGGACGGCAGCTGTGTGGTCAGCGCAGGCTAGGTGGGCGGAGCCATGGCGGGAGTCCCGCGAGGTGGGCGGAGCCAAAGTGGGAGTCTCGCGAGGTCGGCGGAGCCAAGGCGGGAGTCTCGCGAGGTGGGCGGAGCCAAGGCGGGAGTCTCTCTAGGTGGGCGGAGCCAAGGCGGGAGTCCCGCGGGGTGGGCGGAGCCATGGCGGGAGCCCCGCGATGTGGGCGGAGCCATGGCGGGAGCCCCCGCGATGTGGGCGGAGCCATGGCGGGAGCGGTGCAGCGGGATGGCGGCGGGGTAAGTATACTGGAGTGTGTGTGTGTTTGTGTGGGTGTGTGAATGTGTATGTGTGATGTGGTTGGGATGGTGTGTGTGTGTTTGATGAGACAGTAGTGAGGGCGGCGGAACGTTGAAACGCCGGTGCCTGTAGCTGCACGGAAAGTTCCGCGCGGCTACACTGCACTGTGACGTCAGCAGCATGGTCGGAGGCCGTCACGGAAGTAACCCTTCGGGTTCTCCGGAAGTGGCCTTCGGCTTTTATATAATAGATAGATAATACTGCTCCTATATACAAGAATATAACTACTATAATACTGCTCCTATATACAAGAATATAACTACTATAATACTGCTTCCTATATACAAGAATATAACTACTATAATACTGCTCCAATGTACAAGAATATAACTACTATAATACTGCTCCTATATACAAGAATATAACTACTATAATACTGCTCCTGTATACAAGAATATAACTACTATAATACTGCTCCTATATACAAGAATATAACTACTATAATACTGCTCCTATATACAAGAATATAACTACTATAATACTGCTCCTATATACAAGAATATAACTACTATAATACTGCTCCTATGTACAAGAATATAACTACTATAATACTGCCCCTATATACAAGAATATAACTACTATAATACTGTTCCTATATACAAGAATATAACTACTATAATACTGCCTCTATATACAAGAATATAACTACTATAATACTGCTCCTATATACAAGAATATAACTACTATAATACTGCCCCTATATACAAGAATATAACTACTATAATACTGCTCCTATATACAAGAATATAACTACTATAATACTGCCCCTATATACAAGAATATAACTACTGTAATCCTGCCCCTATATACAAGAATATAACTACTATAATACTGCTCCTATATACAAGAATATAACTACTATAATACTGCCCCTATATACAAGAATATAACTACTGTAATGCTGCCCCTATATACAAGAATATAACTACTATAATACTGCTCCTATATACAAGAATATAACTACTGTAATGCTGCCCCTATATACAAGAATATAACTACTATAATACTGCCCCTATGTACAAGAATATAACTACTATAATACTGCTCCTATGTACAAGAATATAACTACTATAATACTGCTCCTATATACAAGAATGTATCTACTATACTACTGTGCCTATATACAATAATATAACTACTATAATACTGCTCCTATGTACAAGAATATAACTACTATAATACTGCTCCTATATACAAGAATATAACTACTATAATACTGCTCCTATATACAAGAATATAACTACTATAATACTGCTCCTATGTACAAGAATATAACTACTATAATACTGCTCCCTATATACAAGAATATAACTACTATAATACTGCTCCTATATACAAGAATATAACTACTATAATACTGCTCCTATATACAAGAATATAACTACTATAATACTGCCCCTATGTACAAGAATATAACTACTACTAGATGGCGGCCCGATTCTAAAGAATCGGTAGTCTAGAATCCATATATAGTTTATTTACTAATAGTTAGGGGAGTGCGGTGAAATGAATTGTGTGTAGTGATACAGGTGGCTCAGTGGGTAGCAGAGTATACGGTGGCTCAGTGGTTAGCACTGTATATGGTGGTCAGTGGTTAGCACTGTATACGGTGGCTCAGTGGTTAGCACTGTATATGGTGGTTCAGTGGTTAGCACTGTATATGGTGGCTCAGTGGTTAGCACTGTATATGGTGGCTCAGTGGTTAGCACTGTATGGTGGCTCAGTGGTTGGCACTGTATACGGTGGCTCAGTGGTTAGCACTGTATACGGTGGCTCAGTGGTTAGCACTGTATATGGTGGCTCAGTGGTTAGCACTGTATATGGTGGCTCAATGGTTAGCACTGTATGGTGGCTCAGTGGTTAACACTGTATATGGTGGCTCAGTGGTTAGCATTGTATGGTGGCTCAGTGGTTAGCACTGTATATGGTGGCTCAGTGGTTAGCACTGTATATGATGGCTCAGTGGTTAGCACTGTATGGTGGCTCAGTGGTTGGCACTGTATACGGTGGCTCAGTGGTTAGCACTGTATACGGTGGCTCAGTGGTTGGCACTGTATATGGTGGCTCAGTGGTTAGCACTGTATATGGTGGCTAAGTGGTTAGCACTGCATATGGTGGCTCAATGGTTAGCACTGTATGGTGGCTCAGTGGTTAACACTGTATATGGTGGCTCAGTGGGTAGCACTGTATGGTGGCTCAGTGGTTAACACTGTATATGGTGGCTCAGTGGGTAGCACTGTATACGGTGGCTCAGTGGTTAGCACTGTATATGGTGGCTGAGTGGTTAGCACTGTATATGGTGGCTCAGTGGGTAGCACTGTATGGTGGCTCAGTGGTTAGCACTGTATACGGTGGCTCAGTGGTTAGCACTGTGTACGGTGGCTCAGTGGTTGGCACTGTATATGGTGGCTCAGTGGGTAGCAGAGTATACGGTGGCTCAGTGGTTAGCACTGTATACGGTGGCTCAGTGGTTAGCACTGTATACGCTGGCTCAGTGGTTATCACTGTATATGGTGGCTCAGTGGGTAGCAGAGTATACGGTGGCTGAGTGGTTAGCACTGTACAATGGCTCAGTGGTTGGCACTGTATACGGTGGCTCAGTGGTTAGCACTGTATACGGTGGCTCAGTGGTTAGCACTGTATACGGTGGCTCAGTGGGTAGCAGAGTATACGGTGGCTGAGTGGTTAGCACTGTACAATGGCTCAGTGGTTGGCACTGTATACGGTGGCTGAGTGGTTAGCACTGTATACGGTGGCTCAGTGGTTAGCACTGTATGGTGGCTCAGTGGTTAGCACTGTATGGTGGCTCAGTGGTTAGCACTGTATATGGTGGCTCAGTGGTTAGCACTGTATATGGTGCCTCTGTGGTTAGCATTGTATATGGTGGCTCAGTGGTTAGCACTGTATATGGTGGCTCTGTGGTTAGCACTGTATATGGTTGCTCAGTGGTTAGCACTGTATACGGTGGCTCAGTTGTTAGCACTGTATATGGTGGCTCAGTGGTTAGCACTGTATATGGTGGCTCAGTGGTTAGCACTGTATTTGGTGGCTCAGTGGTTAGCACTGTATGGTGGCTCAGTGGTTAGCACTGTATGGTGGCTCAGTGGTTAGCACTGTATGGTGGCTGAGTGGTTAGCACTGTATATAGTGGATCAGTGGTTAGCACTGTATGGTGGCTCAGTGGTTAGCACTGTATATGGTGGCTCAGTGGTTAGCACTGTATATGGTGGCTCTGTGGTTAGCACTGTATATGGTGGCTCAGTGGTTAGCACTGTATATGGTGGCTCAGTGGTTGCTACTGTATATGGTGGCTCAGTGGTTAGCACTGTATATGGTGGCTCAGTGGTTAGCACTGTATGGTGTTGTTCAGTGGTATTAGCACTGTATATGGTGGCTCAGTGGTTACCACTGTATGGAGGCTCAGTGGTTAGCACTGTATATGGTGGCTCAGTGGTTAGCACTGTATATGGTGGCTCAGTGGTTAGCACTGTATGGTGGCTCAGTGGTTAGCACTGTATATGGTGGCTCAGTGGTTAGCACTGTATATGGTGGCTCAGTGGTTAGCACTGTGTACGGCGGCTCTGTGGTCAGCGCAGGAAGGAGGCAGAGTGGTGAGTGCAGGAAGGCGGCAGAGTGGTGAGCGCAGGAAGGAGGCAGAGTGGTAAGCAGAGGACGGCGGCTGTGTGGTCAGCAGAGGACGGCGGCTGTGTGGTCAGCAGAGGACGGCGGCTGTGTGGTCAGCAGAGGACGGCGGCTGTGTGGTCAGCAGAGGACGGCGGCTGTGTGGTCAGCAGAGGACGGCGGCTGTGTGGTCAGGAAAGTACGGCGGCTCTGTGGTCAGCGCAGGAAGGAAGCAGAGTGGTCAGCGCAGGAAGGAGGCAGAGTGGTGAGCGCAGGAAGGAGGCAGAGTGGTGAGCGCAGGACGGCGGCTCTATGGTCAGCAGAGGATGGCGGCAGAGTGATCAGCGCAGGAAGGAGGCAGAGTGATCAGCGCAGGAAGGAGGCAGAGTGATCAGCGCAGGAAGGAGGCAGAGTGGGTGAGCGCAGGACAGCGGCTCTGTGGTCAGCAGAGGAGGGCGGGTCTGTGGTCAGCAGAGGACGGGGGCTCTGTGGTCAGCAGAGGACGGGGGCTCTGTGGTCAGCAGAGGACGGCGGCTCTGTGGTCAGCAGAGGACGGCGGCTCTGTGGTCAGCAGAGGACGGCGGCTCTGTGGTCAGCAGTGGACGGCGGCTCTGTGGTCAGCAGTGGACGGCAGCTCTGTGGTCAGCAGAGGAGGCGGCTCTGTGGTCAGCAGAGGAGGCGGCTCTGTGGTCAGCAGAGGAGGCGGCTCTTTGGTCAGCAGAGGACGGCGGCTCTGTGGTCAGCAGAGGACGGCGGCTCTGTGGTCAGCAGGGACGGCGGCTCTGTGGTCAGCAGAGGACGGCGGCTCTGTGGTCAGCAGTGGACGGCGGCTCTGTGGTCAGCAGTGGACGGCGGCTCTGTGGTCAGCAGAGGAGGGCGGCTCTGTGGTCAGCAGAGGACGGCGGCTCTGTGGTCAGCAGAGAGGGCGGCTCTGTGGTCAGCAGAGGACGGCGGCTCTGTGGTCAGCAGAGGACGGCGGCTCTGTGGTCAGCAGAGGACGGCGGCTCTGTGGTCAGCGCAGGAAGGAGGCAGAGTGGTCAGCGCAGGAAGGAGGCTCGTGGTGGTCAGCAGAGGACGGCGGCTCTGTGGTCAGCAGAGGACGGCGGCTCTGTGGTCAGCAGAGGACGGCGGCTCTGTGGTCAGCAGAGAACGGCGGCTCTGTGGGGCAGCAGGAGGACGGCGGCTCTGTGGTCAGCAGAGGACGGCGGCTCTGTGGTCAGCAGAGGACGGCGGCTCTGTGGTCAGCGCAGGAAGGCAGAGTGGTCAGCGCAGAAGGAGGCAGAGTGGTCAGCGCAGGACGGCGGCTCTGTGGTCAGCAGAGGACGGCGGCTCTGTGGTGAGCAGAGGACGGCGGTCTCGTGGTCAGCAGAGGACGGGGGCTCTGTGGTCAGCAGAGGACGGGGGTCTGTGGTCAGCAGAGGAGGGGGCTCTGTGGTCAGCAGAGGAGGGGGGCTCTGTGGTCAGCAGAGGACGGGGGCTCTGTGGTCAGCAGAGGACGGGGGCTCTGTGGTCAGCAGAGGACGGGGGCTCTGTGGTCAGCAGAGGACGGGGGCTCTGTGGTCAGCAGAGGACGGGGGCTCTGTGGTCAGCAGAGGACGGGGGCTCTGTGGTCAGCAGAGGCCGGGGGTCTGTGGTCAGCAGAGGCCGGCGGGTGTGTGGTCAGCAGAGGCCGGCGGGTGTGTGGTCAGCAGAGGCCGGCGGGTGTGTGGTCAGCAGAGGACGGCGGGTTGTGGTCAGCAGAGGACGGCGGGTCTGTGGTCAGCAGAGGACGGCGGGTCTGTGGTCAGCAGAGGACGGCGGGTCTGTGTCACAGAGACGGCGGGTCTGTGGTCAGCACAGGACGGCGGGTGTGTGGTCAGCACAGGACGGCGGGTGTGTGGTCAAGCAGAGGACGGCGGGTGTGTGGTCAGCAGAGGACGGCGGGTGTGTGGTCAGCAGAGGACGGCGGGTGTGTGGTCAGCACAGGACGGCGGGTCTGTGGTCAGCACAGGACGGCGGGTCTGTGGTCAGCACAGGACGGCGGGTCTGTGGTCAGCACAGGACGGCGGGTCTGTGGTCAGCAGAGGACGGGGGCTCTGTGGTCAGCAGAGGACGGGGGCTCTGTGGTCAGCAGAGGCCGGCGGGTCTGTGGTCAGCAGAGGCCGGCGGGTGTGTGGTCAGCAGAGGCCGGCGGTGTGTGGTCACAGAGGCCGGCGGTGTGTGGTCAGCAGAGGACGGCGGGTCTGTGGTCAGCAGAGGACGGCGGGTCTGTGGTCAGCAGAGGACGGCGGGTCTGTGGTCAGCAGAGGACGGCGGGTCTGTGGTCAGCACAGGACGGCGGGTGTGTGGTCAGCACAGGACGGCGGGTGTGGTCAGCAGAGGACGGCGGGTGTGTGGTCAGCAAGGACGGCGGTCTGTGTCAGCAGAGGACGGCGGGTCTGTGGTCAGCACAGGACGGCGGGTCTGTGGTCAGCACAGGACGGCGGGTCTGTGGTCAGCACAGGACGGCGGGTCTGTGGTCAGCACAGGACGGCGGGTCTGTGGTCAGCACAGGACGGCGGGTCTGTGGTCAGCACAGGACGGCGGGTCTGTGGTCAGCACAGGACGGCGGGTCTGTGGTCAGCAAGGACGGGGTCTGTGGTCAGCAGAGGACGGCGGGTCTGTGGTCAGCAGAGGACGGCGGCTCTGTGGTCAGCAGAGGACGGGGGCTCTGTGGTCAGCATAGGACGGGGGTCTGTGTCAGCAGAGGACGGGGCTGTGGTCAGCAGAGGACGGGGCTCTGTGGTCAGCAGAGGACGGGGCTCTGTGGTCAGCAGAGGACGGGAGCTCTGTGTCAGCAGAGGACGGGGGCTCTGTGGTCAGCACAGGACGGCGGGTCTGTGGTCAGCACAGGACGCGGTCTGTGTCAGCACAGGACCGGTCTGTGGTCAGCACAGGACGGCGGGTCTGTGGTCAGCACAGGACGGCGGTCTGTGTCACAGAGACGCGGTCTGTGGTCAGCAGAGGACGGCGGCTCTGTGGTCAGCAAGGAGGGGCCTGTGTCAGCATAGGACGGGTCTGTGGTCAGCAGAGACGGGCTGTGTCAGCAGAGGACGGGGCTCTGTGGTCAGCAAGGACGGGGCTCTGTGGTCAGCAGAGGACGGGGCTCTGTGGTCAGCAGAGGACGGGGCTCTGTGTCACAGAGACGGCGGGTCTTGGTCAGCAGAGGACGGCGGTCTGTGGTCAGCAGAGGACGGCGGTCTGTGGTGAGCACAGGACGGGGGTCTGTGGTCAGAGAGGACGGCGGTCTGTGGTCACAGAGGACGGCGGTCATGTGGTCAGCACAGGACGGCGGGTCTGTGTCAGCGCAGGAGGGCTCTGTGGTCAGCAAGGGCGCAGCTGTGTGGTCAGCGCAGGCTAGGTGGGCGGAGCCATGGCGGAGTCCCGCGAGGTGGCGAGCCAAAGTGGAGTCTCGCAGTCGCGGAGCCAAGGCGGGAGTCTCGCGAGGTGGGCGAGCCAAGGCGGAGTCTCCTAGTGGCGGAGCCAAGGCGGGATCCCGCGGGTGGCGGAGCCATGGCGGGAGCCCCGCGATGTGGGCGGAGCCATGGCGGGAGCCCCCGCGATGTGGGCGGAGCCATGGCGGGAGCGGTGCAGCGGGATGGCGGCGGGGTAAGTATACTGGAGTGTGTGTGTGTTTGTGTGGGTGTGTGAATGTGTATGTGTGATGTGGTTGGGATGGTGTGTGTGTGTTGATGAGACAGTAGTGAGGGCGAGCGGAACGTTGAAACGCCGGTGCCTGTAGCTGCACGGAAAGTTCCGCGCGGCTACACTGCACTGTGACGTCAGCAGCATGGTCGGAGGCCGTCACGGAAGTAACCCTTCGGGTTCTCCGGAAGTGGCCTTCGGCTTTTATATAATAGATAGATAATACTGCTCCTATATACAAGAATATAACTACTATAATACTGCTCCTATATACAAGAATATAACTACTATAATACTGCTTCCTATATACAAGAATATAACTACTATAATACTGCTCCAATGTACAAGAATATAACTACTATAATACTGCTCCTATATACAAGAATATAACTACTATAATACTGCTCCTGTATACAAGAATATAACTACTATAATACTGCTCCTATATACAAGAATATAACTACTATAATACTGCTCCTATATACAAGAATATAACTACTATAATACTGCTCCTATATACAAGAATATAACTACTATAATACTGCTCCTATGTACAAGAATATAACTACTATAATACTGCCCCTATATACAAGAATATAACTACTATAATACTGTTCCTATATACAAGAATATAACTACTATAATACTGCCTCTATATACAAGAATATAACTACTATAATACTGCTCCTATATACAAGAATATAACTACTATAATACTGCCCCTATATACAAGAATATAACTACTATAATACTGCTCCTATATACAAGAATATAACTACTATAATACTGCCCCTATATACAAGAATATAACTACTGTAATCCTGCCCCTATATACAAGAATATAACTACTATAATACTGCTCCTATATACAAGAATATAACTACTATAATACTGCCCCTATATACAAGAATATAACTACTGTAATGCTGCCCCTATATACAAGAATATAACTACTATAATACTGCTCCTATATACAAGAATATAACTACTATAATACTGCCCCTATATACAAGAATATAACTACTGTAATGCTGCCCCTATATACAAGAATATAACTACTATAATACTGCCCCTATGTACAAGAATATAACTACTATAATACTGCTCCTATGTACAAGAATATAACTACTATAATACTGCTCCTATATACAAGAATGTATCTACTATACTACTGTGCCTATATACAATAATATAACTACTATAATACTGCTCCTATGTACAAGAATATAACTACTATAATACTGCTCCTATGTACAAGAATATAACTACTATAATACTGCCCCTATATACAAGAATATAACTACTATAATACTGCTCCCTATATACAAGAATATAACTACTATAATACTGCTCCTATATACAAGAATATAACTACTATAATACTGCTCCTATATACAAGAATATAACTACTATAATACTGCCCCTATGTACAAGAATATAACTACTATAATACTGCTCCTATGTACAAGAATATAACTACTATAATACTGCTCCTATATACAAGAATGTATCTACTATACTACTGTGCCTATATACAATAATATAACTACTATAATACTGCTCCTATGTACAAGAATATAACTACTATAATACTGCTCCTATGTACAAGAATATAACTACTATAATACTGCCCCTATATACAAGAATATAACTACTATAATACTGCTCCCTATATACAAGAATATAACTACTATAATACTGCTCCTATATACAAGAATATAACTACTATAATACTGCTCCTATATACAAGAATATAACTACTATAATACTGCCCCTATATACAAGAATATAACTACTATAATACTGCTCCTATATACAAGAATATAACTACTGTAATGTTGCCACTATATACAAGAATATAACTACTATAATACTGCCCCTATATACAAGAATATAACTACTATAATACTGCCCCTATATACAAGAATATAACTACTATAATACTGCTCCTATATACAAGAATATAACTACTATAATACTGCCCCTATATACAAGAATATAACTACTATAATACTGCCCCTATATACAAGAATATAACTACTATAATACTGCCCCTATATACAAGAATATAACTACTATAATGCTGCTCCTATATACAAGAATATAACTACTATAATACTGCCCCTATATACAAGAATATAACTACTGTAATGCTGCCCCTATATACAAGAATATAACTACTATAATACTGCCCCTATATACAAGAATATAACTACTATAATGCTGCTCCTATATACAAGAATATAACTACTATAATACTGCCCCTATATACAAGAATATAACTACTATAACACTGTTCCTATGTACAAGAATATAACTACTATAATACTGCTCTTATGTACAAGAATATAACTACTATAATACTGCCCCTATATACAAGAATATAACTACTATAATACTGCCCCTATATACAAGAATATAACTACTATAATACTGCTCCTATGTACAAGAATATAACTACTATAATACTGCTCCTATATACAAGAATATAACTACTATAATACTGCTCCTATGTACAAGAATATAACTACTATAATACTGCTCCTATATACAAGAATATAACTACTATAATACTGCCCCTATATACAAGAATATAACTACTATAATACTGCCCCCCTATATACAAGAATATAACTACTATAATACTGCCTCTATATACAAGAATATAACTACTATAATACTGCTCCTATATACAAGAATATAACTACTATAATACTGCCCCTATATACAAGAATATAACTACTATAATACTGCTCCTATGTACAAGAATATAACTACTATAATACTGCCTCTATATACAAGAATATAACTACTATAATACTGCTCCTATGTACAAGAATATAACTACTATAATACTGCCTCTATATACAAGAATATAACTACTTTAATACTGCTCCTATGTACAAGAATAATAACTACTATAATACTGCCCCTATATACAAGAATATAACTACTATAATACTGCTCCTATATACAAGAATATAACTACTATAATACTGCCTCTATATACAAGAATATAACTACTATAATAGTGCCCCTATATGCAAGAATATAACTACTATAATACTGCCCCTATATACAAGAATATAACTACTATAATACTGCCCCTATATACAAGAATATAACTACAATGCTCAAAAAAATAAAGGGAACACCTAAACATCACAATGTAACTCCAGGTTAATCACTGTCCAGTTATGACAATTTCTCCTGCTGTTGTGCAAATGGAACAGACAACAGGTAGAAAAGATCTGAGCAAGATTTCCCCTATAAAGGAGCCGATCTGCTCTGATCTCATCCTTTTTGGCTGTTGTTTCGGTCAATTTTGCATTTTGTCATTGCTCTCACCCTTATGGCCACTTTACACGTGGCAACAGGAAGATAGAAAACGACAGGTGTCGGAGACAATTGTGTGGCGCCCCTGCGTCCAGGAGGCCACAAAGGGAACTGCAGCCAGGCAGGTAGGACACTTGTTGCACAACAACACCCTCACAGCCCACACAACCCACGTGTAGAAGGAGTTAACATCCAGCCCTGAGATTAGATACTCTATGAGATTGAGGGGTGGTGGATCAGAGGAGTGGGTTGGGCAAACACGTAGTCAGGTGACTTGACAGTATATAGTGAGGGGGAGGAGGAAAGGAATTCAGTAAAAGTAAGGAGTAGGCCAATGTGAGCTGAGAAGCAAAGACCAGAAGCTGAGCTGTAGAGATAGAAAGACTTACACACGTTCTGTGAGTGCAAGGCCTAGGAGCGCAGAATCCGTACTGAGCCAGTGCGAGCCAGAGGGGAGAGAAAGCCCGTCCGATGCTGATGCCACCAGGAGTGTGACAGGACAGAGAGGGACGGTGTAACCCGTGCCCTAGACAGCAGCTAAAGCCACTGACTGCAGGCGGAGTAGCCCTCCTAGATACCGAGAGGAACAGAAAGGAGAGAGCCTGGTAGAGCCTCATGCTGAGGACTGCTGGAGGCTGGGCTGAGTAGAGTGTCAGCTCTAGAGGGGACCGTAGTTTTACCCGGAATCCCCAGACAACACGACGGGGGACCACAGCTCCACGTTAGGGTCCCCAACCCAAAGGACAGGCAGCTCAGTGACAACCAGGAGGGCCCACCAGGGGTCCGAGTCACCGCCATACTGTCCAGTGTCGCACAACACTGAGTAAAGAGAATGTAATAGCCCGGAAAGGGACACTACAGACTGTGTGAGGGGTCACAGAGAGAGAGAGGCCTGGCTGCAGAGCAAAGGGAACCCGGAGAGGGAGAATGTACCCGTGTATTGAGAACTGTGCTTGAACTCTAAGAACTGCAACTGACTTGTAAACTGCTTGAAGAATCGAGAGTAAAAGACACGGAAAACCCTGAATTGGCCTCTCTTGTCAGTCTCTATCTGCAGACCATTGCTCCCATACAGGTTGCAGCAGATTACCAACTACAGATCTGCAAGCCTGTCAGCATCAGCAAGGAAGAGAGATCCTGCAGCGTCTGCAAAGTAAGTGTCCTGGACAATTCCACAACCCTTAACCCTTACTGCCCCGGGGGATACAGTTCTTCCCACTGGAACTATAACATCTCTGCTGCAACTCCATCACCCCCGGAGGTTCTGCAGCAGCGGCGGCCTCATCACTGGCCGCATCAAGTGGGTGGCGTCACGAGTGACATTTTCCCCTGTAAATATTCCCCTTTTATTTGCCGAGCCAGGGACACGGTCCGGACCAAGCCACCCGTGACTTCCCCGGCACTGTCCGGTCCGGTACCGAGTACCCCTGTCCCGTGGGGCCCGACAATTGTACCTTTTACCTTCAAAACACCTTGAAGTGGCTGTGTGTAATTCAGGTATCTGCAAGGTGTTTTGAAGGTAAAAGGTACAATTGTCTCCGACACCTGCCGGTTTTTATCTTCCTGTTGCCGCGTGTAAAGTGGCCATCAGAGGTAGCATAAGGCAGTGTCTACATCCCACAGACGTTGTTCAGGCAGTGCAGCTCATCCATGATGGTACATCAATGTTAGCTGTGGCAAGAAGGGTAGCTGTGTGTTTGTCAGTGTTCAGGTCATGGAGCCAATACCAGGAGACGTGGAAGGGGCCGTAGAAGAGCAACAACCCAGCAGCAGAACCGCCACCACCCAGCAGCAGGACCACCACCACCCAGCAGCAGGACCGCCACCACCCAGCAGCAGAACCACCACCACCCAGTAGCAGGACCGCCACCACCCAGCAGCAGGACCCCCCACCACCCAGCAGCAGAACCGCCACCACCCAACAGCAGGACCACCACCACCCAGCAGCAGGACCGCCACCACCCAGCAGCAGGACCACCACCACCCAGTAGCAGGACCACCACCACCCAGTAGCAGGACCACCACCACCCAGCAGCAGAACCGCCACCACCCAGTAACAGGACCACCACCACCCAGCAGCAGAACCGCCACCACCCAACAGCAGGACCACCACCACCCAGCAGCAGGACCGCCACCACCCAGCAGCAGAACCGCCACCACCCAGTAGCAGGACCACCACCACCCAGCAGCAGGACCGCCACCACCCAACAGCAGTACCACCACCACCCAGTAGCAGGACCGCCACCACCCAGCAGCAGAACCGCCACCACCCAGTAGCAGGACCACCACCACCCAGCAGCAGGACCCGCCACCACCCAACAGCAGTACCACCACCACCCAGTAGCAGGACCGCCACCACCCAGCAGCAGGACCGCCACCACCCAGTAGCAGGACCACCACCACCCAGCAGCAGGACCGCCACCACCCAACAGCAGGAACACCACCACCCAGCAGCAGGACCAGCACCACCCAGTAGCAGGACCGCCACCACCCAACAGCAGAACCGCCACCACCCAACAGCAGGACAACCACCACCCAGCAGCAGGACCGCCACCACCCAGCAGCAGAACCGCCACCACCCAGTAGCAGGACCACCACCACCCAGCAGCAGGACCGCCACCACCCAACAGCAGGACAACCACCACCCAGCAGCAGAACTGCCACCACCCAGTAGCAGGACCACCACCACCCAGCAGCAGGACCACCACCACCCAGCAGCAGGACCACCACCACCCAACAGCAGGACCACCACCACCCAGCAGCAGGACCGCCACCACCCAGCAGCAGAACCGCCACCACCCAGTAGCAGGACCACCGCCACCCAGCAGCAGGACCGCCACCACCCAACAGCAGGAACAGCACCACCCAGCAGCAGGACCAGCACCACCCAGCAGCAGGACCACCACCACCCAGCAGCAGGACCGCCACCACCCAGCAGCAGGACCAGCACCACCCAGCAGCAGGACCAGCACCACCCAGCAGCAGGACCAGCACCACCCAGCAGCAGGACCTCTACCACTCAGTAGCAGGACCGCCACCACCCAGTAGCAGGACCACCACCACTCAGCAGCAGGACCAACACCACCACCCAGCAGCAGGACCGCCACCACTCAGTAGCAGGACCACCACCACCCAGCAGCAGGACCGCCACCACCCAGCAGCAGTACCACCACCACCCAGCAGCAGGACCTCTACTTCCTCCGCTGTGCAAGGAGGAACAGGAGAAGCAGTGTCAGAGCCCTGCAAAATGACCTCCAGCAGTCACTAACATCCATGTGTCTGCTCAAATTGTCAGAAACAGACTTCATGAGGGCGGTATGAGGCTCGACATCCACAAGTGGGTGTTGTGCTTACAGCCCAGCACTGTACAGGGCGATTGGCATTTGCCAGATAACACCAAAATTGGCAGATTCGACATTGATGCCCAAATAGATCATGCTGCAGGATGTTGCCAGCAGCAGAATGTTCTTCACGGCGTCTCCAGACTCTGTCATGTCTGACACATGTTTGTCAGGAAAATATGAATTATTTTCATTGTTCAGAGACACAGCCAGAGCTGGCCTACCACTCCTCCCACCACTGGTGTCTACAGGCTGTCTTCCTCTCTGTGAGACTTCCCCCCTCACTCTTGCCCTCCCCTGTCAGGTATTTACAATCCTGCAGAGCGGGTAGTTTATTCCAGCCCGGATGAAGGACGCGGCATCACACTATCGCTGTGAGGCGGAATCCTAATCCAGTTCCGGGGTGCTTTCCCCTCCTCGATCTGCGATTGTCACTGCGTGGCACAGGTTTAGTGTTCTATCTTCATTTTATCCTTTTTATTTTCATAAACTGTTTATGCATATATGTCATTTGTCTATTTTGTAATACCTTTTGTATCTTTTTGTAAACACTGCCAATTTTTTGGAGTAAAAATGATAAATTTGCTAGTTTCGTTCTTTTTGCCCTATGAGCGGGCTGACACGTACCTCCCGCAAATTCACGTTACCAAACGGGTTTCCGATCCACCTTTAAGAGGTCTGTGGTGGCAGCATAATTTCTGAATGTATGTGATATTGTGGCCTGAGGGTGACTGGATCGAGGTATATATACGTTCCTGGCAGGAACTTGTGGTATATTTACATTCCGTCACTCCATGTGCCACAATAGATGGCATAAATTAGAGCAGCTGGGCTCCTTTTCTTATCCTCTGTCAATACCCTGATTGACCAGCAGGATAAGAGGGCACCAGAGAGCTGCAGGTCCTGACTAAGCTAATCGTGACAATTGGTGGCAGCGGTGGGATCATAAATCATTAGTGATCTGGTTTGACCAATCATTCCTCTCACTAAAAACTTGTACGGTTCTTACGAGGATCCTGCGCAAAAAGTTTTGAAGCTCGAACTCAGTGTTTATGAGATCTGAGACTATACTGTGTGTGTAGCAGTTACACCCTTCTCTCTTCTTTGTTTTTTCTATCTATCTTATCCTTTGTTTGGAGATCATGGCTGCAGCTTGGGAGTTCTGGTACACCCAGCAGAAAAAAGACACTTTTTCTGGAATATGTCCGATCAAAGGCATTGGTCGCTGAACTGGTGCAACTTGAAGCAGAGCAAGCCCTTCTCCAGACCTCAGAGGAAATGGGTCAGTATGGACAGTACTGCTGCAGGGGTCCCACCTGTAGACACAAGCCGCATCAGCGACCAGGGCAGCGTGGACCCCTATCTGCAAATGGCTCTACAGCAACTCCCCGCAGAGGATTATGAAGGATGGCTAAGGCTAATTCAGCAACACCAGGAGGCTGCCAAGCAGCAAGCTGAGGCCTGAGCCCAGCGAGTGGCCGAGTGAGCCGAATAAGAGGCTTTGGAGTAATGAGCTGAGGCCGAGAGCAGAGCAAGAGGCCGAAAGAGCCGAGCGGCAAGCCCAAGCTCGGAGAGACCATTACCTGCAGATGGCCCAACTCGGGATATTGCCATCTATCCCATGCAACGGTGAGTCCAATCCTACAACCTTGAAACCCCATCAGGAGCATTTTTCCGTGATGACAGTACCAGCTGCCACCCGACCAGTGGGCCCAGTACTTAACCGCAGGACTGAGATACAAAGCTCTGGAGGTGTTTGTGGCTCTTCCTTGAGAGCTAGATGGGAAGTATGAAGCCATTAAGGAGGCCCTAATACAGAGTTTCCAAATGACCCCTGAGGTGTATCATAGAAAGTTTCGGAACCTCCAGCGTGGTCCATATGACAGCTACAGCGATGTGGTGCATGAGCTCAGAACCAGCATTGAGCAGTGGATCCAAGGACTGTTAGTGACAAAGACGTTCTTGGAGGGAAAACCATGGACATTCAGCTTAGCTTAGCTTTTATGACTCTTGTCAGATTGTAAATACCTGACTGGGGAGGGGGAGAGTGAGGGGGGAAGAGATTCACAGAGAGACTGCTTGTAGAATTTAATCTATAGAAAACAGTGGTGGGAGGCGTCTAAGGCCAGCTCTGGCTGTGTCCCTGAACAATGAAAATAATTCATATTTTCTTGACACCTCCCCCTTATAGACTGCGCTATGGCAGCAGGATCTCTCAGTACTCCTGCAGGCGCAGCTTAGCAATCTTCCCCTCTGCCTGGGTCCCACAGAACCTTCTCCATTTTGGACTCAGAGACGGGGGGTCTCTGCTAGGCCTTTCAGCACCTCAGGACTGTCATTTGCTGTTATGACGTTTTGACTTATTACGTCAAATGTAATAATGCACATTATTTGCACATTTGTGTAATTGTGGCAATAGAGTCTGTGGAGCCTCGGTTAGGAGTCTCAAACACAGGACTAGCCATATATCCCTCCAGGGAAGGACCTAGCCATGGGGTGGAATCCTTGCGGAGACCACCATAACCACCATATTAAGTGGCCCTTTCAGTCAATATTCAGCTCTTTACAAGTTTAAAGATACAACAAGGGAATACCAAGGCCAGGTATCCATCCACATACAGCTGTTTCAGGGTGTTGCCCCTCATCAGTGTGAAGTAGGATTCTGGCTAGGTGGGAGCAAGGCCTAGTAGACCAACATCACAAAGCAATCACTGATCTCAGGGAGACCAGTCCAAGAAAACACTGCCTGCTAAGTGCTCAACACAGTGAATTCCTAGGCGCATTGCCCCCTGGGAATCACTGGTCTCCCTGAGTGATTGCTTCACAATTACACAAATCGGATTTTTGGGGTGTGGATGACTTGCGGATTTCAGAGCACCTTTTTACGTTCTCGAAAGAATATCAGAAACCTGGGAAATTAATTTCTGACCAGCTGTAAATCACATACACCCCATGTCTGAACTCAAGAAACCCGTAAAATCACGAGGGATAACATTATTCCAATATATTTGAGCTGTGAGCTTCCAGGCCAAAGATATGAAGAAAAGGAGTTTTTGATAACGTTTGGAGATGGGGGTATCTCCCAGAAAACAGCCCATATGTGAGGTCAGCACGGTGGGAGTTCTTAACTTTATGGCCAAAGCATAAAATGAGCGTCCATTTTTGGTATTTATTCCAGCCCGGACGAAAGACGCGGCATCACACTATCGCTGTGAGGCGGAATCCTAATCTAGTTCCGGGGTGCTTTCCCCTCCTCGATCTGCGATTGTCACTGCGTGGCACAGGTTTAGTGTTCTATCTTCATTTTATCCTCTTTATTTTCATAAACTGTCATGCATATATGTCATTTGTCTATTTTGTAATATCTTTTGTATCTTTTTGTAAACACTGCCAATTTTTTGGAGTAAAAATGATAAATGAGCTAGTTTCATTCTTCTTGCCCTATGAGCGAGCTGACACGTACCTCCTGCAAATTCACGTTACCTAACGGGTTTCCGATCCACCTATAAGAGGTCGGTGGTGGCAGCATAATTTCTGATATTGTGGCCTGAGGGTGGCTGGATCACGGTATATATATATATGTTTCTGGCAGCAACTGGTGGTATATATACATTCCGTAACTCCATGTGCCGCAATATTTGACATAAATGAGAGCAGCTGTTCTCCTTTTCTTATCCTCTGTCAATAGCCAGCAGGATGAGGAGGCATCAGAGAGCTGCAGGTCCTTACTACGCTCCTGACACGTGTTCAGTGTGAACTTGCTCTCATCCCTGGGATGGATCTGGAGCATTATATTTAATGACAGAGCGGCTCTTCTTCTCTCCCGGCTCCTGTAATCTCAGTAAAGGTACCGTTAAACTGCACGATGTTGAGACGATGTCGGGGGCGCGCAGTCGTTTCTGACATCATTTCAACATCGCCGGTGAGATGTCCCACGTCTAGATATCGTGGACAACGCACCAACAATGTTGTGAGCAGGTATCGTCCACCCAACCCCGCAAACGACCCCTGCTCATTACTGTGAATGGGCGAAGTCGTCCACGACATCGTTATTGCGGTGTCACACACAACGATGCAGCAGGTTGATGGAGTTGAGATCGTCAGGTTTTCCAACATGTTGGTAAACCTGTCAACTCCAGTCCAACTTGCCAGAGTCACACACAACGAGGTCATAACGAGGTCGCTGGTACGCCTCCAAACCCGATGTCGCGCCGTGTGACGGTACCTGAAGACTCCGGAGTGAGGACAGCTTTTTACTCCCCTGTACAACTTTACCTTGTTACGATTGGGAAATATCGTACAGGGGAAAAAGTAAACGCCTCTTGAGGATAATCTTTATTAACAGCCTCTTAGCTGAAATTGAATTAATCATATTCGGTGCCTTAAACTTTAGGAGTCGGAGAGGAGAAAAAAACACATTTTATTCAGCTCTTCAGCCTCTTTAGTATGGGCCAGACAACTCAGCATGTAAAGAGTAGTTGAGGTAGTAGTAGAGGTCAACTGCAAGGGCTCGTCCAGACGTGTCTTTGAGAAATGAGTTCTAAAATAGGGTATATCTAAAGAGTTTGTTCTCAACCAATCCACAGTCAGATATCAGATCGCGCGAGCACTTCCTACATTCCTGTACAATCAAAAGCAAGGCAAGGTTACAAAGAAACCCAAGGTCACCTCTAAGCAACTAAAGGCCTCTCGCATTAGCTATTGTTAAAGAGGACCTGTCACCCCCTGGTGCTATGCTAACTGAATGCGGTACTGCATGCAGCGCTGGAGCCCTCCCTGCTCCACATTATGCATGTTCAGCAGATCCGGCACTGACGTCACCGGCAGGAGGCGTTTCAGCTGCTGGGACCGCTCCCGCCCATTGCTGAGTAAGTCCCTCTGGACTCCTTATCCATAAACTTTATAAAGTATTTTTTTTTCAACTTAAAGGGGGGTAAGAGACATGGGGGACCCCTTCCCTGAATGCGCAGACACGCTGCATTCAGTGCTGCATTCAGTTAGCACAGCACCAGGGGGTGACAGGTCCTCTTTAATGTTCATGACTTCACCATCAGAAGGGTACTGAACAGCAATGGTGCAGCAGCAAAGAGATAGCAAATGCAACATTACTTCCCATCTGTAGTTTACTAGTTTACCTGAACGAGCCAAAAGTCCACTGGAACGGTGTTTGGACGTCGGATGAGACCAAAATGGAGATTTTTAATTGAAATGAGAAGCGTTATGTTTGGAGAAAGAAAAACGTTGAATGAAAATCAGTGGTTATAGTCAATGAGTGCGATGTGATGGCCACTCTAACCTAACTGGTTGACACCCTAATCTAACCTGTGGTCACTCTAACCTAACTAGTGGCCATTCCAATATAACCGGTGGCCACTCTAACCTAACTGGTGGCCATTCTAATATAACCGGTGGCTTTTCTAATCTAATTGGTCGCCGCGCTAATCTAACCGGTGGCCATTCTAATCTAACTGGTGGCCATTCTAATCTAACCAGTGGCCATTCTAATCTAACCGGTGGCTTTTCTAATCTAATTGGTGGCCGCGCTAATCTAACCGGTGGCCATTCTAATCTAACCGGTGGCCACTCTAATCTAACCGGTGGCCTCTCTAATCTAACCGGGGGCTTTTCTAATCTAACCAGTGGCCACTCTAATCTAACCGGTGGCCATTCTAATCTAACCGGTGGCCTCTCTAATCTAACCGGTGGCCATTCTAATCTAACCGGTGGCCTCTCTAATCTAACCGGTGGCCATTCTAATCTAACCGGTGGCCTCTCTAATCTAACCGGTGGCCATTCTAATATAACCGGTGGCCTCTCTAATCTAACCGGTGGCCATTCTAATCTAACCGGTGGCCTCTCTAATCTAACCGGTGGCCATTCTAATCTAACCGGTGGCCTCTCTAATCTAACCGGTGGCCATTCTAATCTAACCGGTGGCCTCTCTAATCTAACCGGTGGCCATTCTAATATAACCGGTGGCCTCTCTAATCTAACCGGTGGCTTTTCTAATCTAACCAGTGGCCACTCTAATCTAACCGGTGGCCATTCTAATCTAACCGGTGGCCTCTCTAATCTAACCGGTGGCCATTCTAATCTAACCGGTGGCCTCTCTAATCTAACCGGTGGCCATTCTAATATAACCGGTGGCCATTCTAATCTAACCGGTGGCCATTCTAATCTAACCGGTGGCCTCTCTAATCTAACCGGTGGCCATTCTAATATATCCGGTGGCTGTTCTAATCTAATTGGTGGCCGCGCTAATCTAACCGGTGGCCATTCTAATATAACCGGTGGCCATTCTAATCTAACCGGTGGCCTCTCTAATCTAACCGGTGTAGCTCACAGCTTTCCCAGCTGCAGACACAACACTGATCAATGTCTGCATCGTGTATTATGTGCTATGGGTTTCCGTCTCCAAAGATAATGCGGTCAGTGCCAATGTTTCCATCAGGCAGCGCTGCGTGCAAAGACGTGTCACGTGTCTCCCTCTGCAGAGAGCGAAGTGTGACAGCACCTATGTAATCTGGCATCTGCCATTCTGCAGACACCAGAGAAAATCACCGGGGCCTGAGCACGGGAGAGGTTTGCAGCCAACCTGGCAGCATGATTATTCTCAGAAATAATGATTGTTAGTCTGGTGTAAAAACACAAATATTCTATTCATTCTTCCTGCCCTAAATCTGATGATCAACAAATAAACAGAGAGGGGGCGTCATGCTGATCAGCGGAGTGGGTGACCTGCTGATTGATGGAGGGGGCGACCTGCTGATCAGCGGAGTGGGTGACCTGCTGATTGATGGAGGGGGGCGACCTTTGATCTGATCAGCGGAGGGGGTGACCTGCTGATCAGCGGAGGGGATGACTTGCTGATCAGCGGAGGGGGTGACCTGCTAATAATCAGAGAGTGATCTGCTGATCAGCGGAGGGGGTGACCTGCTAATAAGCAGGAGGGTGACTTGCTGATCAGCGGAGGGGGTGACCTGCTAATAATCAGATAGTGATCTGCTGATCAGCGGAGGGGTGACCTGCTGATTCGCGCGACGGGTGTGACTGCTCATCAATGGAGGAGTGACCTGCTGCTCCTCAGTGGGGATGACTTGCTGATCATTGGAGGAGGCAACCTGCTGGTACACGGGGCGAGCATCAGCCTGGCATTTACATGTGAAATATTTAAGAAGCTCTACCAAAACAATAAGACATTAGCACACTAGATAAATGTTGTCTTGACTCTACAATTTCCATAGGACCGTCATCAGTGGGGGGCAGCGGCCCTCTCCTCCCTGTCCGCTCCCTCTCTCCCCATTGTGCGCTGTCTCTCTCTCCCCCCTGTGTGCTATGATGTCATAACTCCCCACTATAATATCATAATACCCCCACTGGGATGTTATAATTTCCCACTGTGTCTTAACTTCCTCAATATGATGTCATAATTCCCCTCCTATGCTGTAATAATAGCTCATTGTGATGTCATAATTCCCATTGTGATGTCATAATACCCCATTTTGATACAGGGACAACCAGACACAGGAGGCGATGACAGACGCCAAAAGGAAATTATATAAGTAGATCAGAAGATTCTTCCCAACAATTCAATCAAACATGTCAATTCTTCAATGGGGAGAGGGAAGTCGGCAGCTAATATCCTGCAGGAAAAAAGGATTAGCCATGTTGAAATCCAACATGGCCGATCCTCTCGGTGGAACCAGTTTGGTTGACCGTCTGACCATCTTCCATGAGTGGCATCTCTAGACTCTCCCCAAACTGCAGATAATGGGGCTGGTGGATCAGGCTGTTGGCTTTAATATGCCCAATCCTTATATTCAGGATATAGGCACGCTCAGGGGAGATGAGCATGCGCGCCTATGGCACTCTTCAGATCAGCATTTTCCAGCTTGACCCTTTGAGATCTCAGATGACATCAGACAGAAGCGCATGTTTTTTATATTCTTTTTATTAACACACATTTACACACTAAATTGGTAATAGCTACAGTTTCTTTCCTTTATCAGATAAAGAAAATAAATTAAAAAATTAGGGGCAGATAAAAGAAAAACAAACAAAATTTTTTTTTTTTCTTGAACGCCCGTTGTTCCGTCCGTGGTCGTGATTCACGATGGCTAATAAAAGTCTATGGAGAAAGAGCCGGGTGTGGAGCGGAGAGAGTCCTCACCATCATGGCGGGCCCGTCTGTGACCTCTGCAGTCTGTACCCGGAGCCCATCATGGTGGCACTCAGTGGTCACCGCTCAGTCTATTCCAGTCCTTCCATTATGAGATGCAGTAAAGTCTGGAGTGGCCTCCCGGCATTTAATCGTTGGACGTGACGTCGATGTCTTCCCCGTTGGGTTGCTTGGTGGCCAGTCTCCATCTGTTGATGTGATGAGAACCTTTCTTCTTCTGATCGGAGTCCGGACCTTCCTCCTCCAGCTTCTGCCTCTTGTACTTGGTTCTCCTGTTCTGGAACCAGACCTTCACCTATCAAAAAAACATCGAGATGGATTACTATAAAAACGAACTACACGGACATCGTTACATTGTAATGTACAGACACTAAATGGAATGTGTGATGAGGGGCACTACAATGCACGGGTGCTCGGTATTCCAAATGAGCAGTTGGAAGATCTGAAGAGTCCATGAGTTTCCCATTGACTTCCATTAGGCCATGTTCACACTGATCCGTTTCTTGTGCTGCATTTATGTTGAATTTTCAGCAGCAAAACTGGATTCATTTTTTCACTCGTTTTTGATCGATCATTTTGTGCTGCGTGTCAATGGAGAAAAAAATTCATCACTATTGACGCTCATTCTTTCTCTGCCCCCAAAAAAATGGATCAGTAAAAAACGGAGCGTCTGGACAGCGTTTCTGAAAGCGCATTGACTTTGTATCACAGAAAGTTGATGTTTTCGTGCAAAAACTGTCAAAAACGCGTGTGAACATGGCCTTATACTCGTTACAACAGTCGCCCGTCCAAGTGCCGGACTTGCTCATTTCGAGCACTCATGCATGGTAGTACCCACTCATCACTAATCATGGTAGTGCCTGCTCATCACTAATCATGGTAGTGCCTGCTCATCACTAATCATGGTAGTGCCTGCTCATTACTAATCATGGTAGTACCCACTCATCACTAATCATGGAGTGCCGCTCATTACTAATCATGGTAGTGCTCGCATTTATACTAATCAAGGTAGTAGCCCCTCATTACTAATCATGGTAGTGCTCGCTCATTCACTAATCATGGTAGTACCCACTCATTACTAATCATGGCAGTGTCCCATCATATAATCATGGCAGTGCCTGCTCATCACTAATCATGGTAGTGCTCGCTCAACACTAATCATGGTAGTATCCGCTCATCGTTTAAACATGGTAGTGCCCGCTCATCACTAATCATGGTAGTGCCGCTCATTACTAATCATGGTAGTGCTTTCTCATCACTAATCATGGTAGTCCTGCTCATCACTAATCATGGTAGTACCCACTCATCACTAATCATGGTAGTGCCCGCTCATCACTAATCATGGTATGCCTGCTCATCACTAATCATGTAGTGACCCACTCATATTAATCAAGGTAGTACCCGCTCATACTAATCATGGCAGTGCCGCTCATTACTAATCATGGCAGTGCCGCTCATTACTAATCATGTAGTGCCTGCTCATCCACTAATCATGGTAGTAGCCTGCTCATCACTAATCATGGTAGTGCCTCGCTCATCACTAATCATGGTAGTGCTTGCTCATCACTAATCATGGTAGTCCGCTCATCACTAATCATGGTAGTACCCACTCATCACTAATCATGGTAGTACCCGCTCATCACTAATCATGGTAATGCCTGCTCATCACTAATCATGATAGTACCCACTCATTACTAATCATGGTAGTACCCATCATTACTAATCAAGGCAGTGCCCGCTCATTACTAATCATAGTAGTGCTCACTCATCACTAATCATGGTAGTACCCACTCATTACTAATCATGGTAGTGCTCGCTCATTACTAATCATGGCAGTACCCACTCATTACTAATCATGGCAGTGCTCGCTCATCACTAATCATGGTAGTGCCTGCTCATCACTAATCATGGTAGTGCTCGCTCACCACTAATCATGGTAGTGCCTGCTCATCGCTAATCATGGTAGTGCTCTCTCATCACTAATCATGGTAGTGCTCGCTCATCACTAATCATGGTAGTGCTTGCTCATCATTAATCATGGTAGTACCCGCTCATCACTAATCATGGTAGTACCCACTCATCACTAATCATGGTAGTACCCGCTCATCACTAATCATGGTAATGCCTGCTCATCACTAATCATGATAGTACCCACTCATTACTAATCATGGCAGTACCCACTCATTACTAATCATGGCAGTGCTCGCTCATCACTAATCATGGTAGTGCCTGCTCATCACTAATCATGGTAGTGCTCGCTCACCACTAATCATGGTAGTGCCTGCTCATCACTAATCATGGTAGTGCTCGCTCATCACTAATCATGGTAGTGCTCGCTCATCACTAATCATGGTAGTGCTTGCTCATCACTAATCATGGTAGTACCCGCTCATCACTAATCATGGTAGTACCCACTCATCACTAATCATGGTAGTACCCGCTCATCACTAATCATGGTAATGCCTGCTCATCACTAATCATGATAGTACCCACTCATTACTAATCATGGCAGTACCCACTCATTACTAATCATGGCAGTGCTCGCTCATCACTAATCATGGTAGTGCTCGCTCAACACTAATCATGGTAGTATCCGCTCATCATTAATCATGGTAGTGCCCGCTCATCACTAATCATTGCAGTGCCCGGTCATTACTAATCATGGTAGTGCCTGCTCATCACTAATCATGGTAGTGCTTGCTCATCACTAATCATGGTAGTACCCGCTCATCACTAATCATGGTAGTGCCCGCTCATCACTAATCATGGCAGTGCCCGCTCATCACTAATCATGGTAGTGCCCACTCATCATTAATCATGGTAGTACGCGCTCATCACTAATCATGGCAGTGCCCGCTCATTACTAATCATGGCAGTGCCCGCTCATTACTAATCATGGTAGTGCCTGCTCATCACTAATCATGGTAGTACCCGCTCATCACTAATCATGGTAGTGCCCGCTCATCACTAATCATGGTAGTGCCTGCTCATCACTAATCATGGTAGTGCCCGCTCATTACTAATCATGGCAGTGCCAGCTCATTACTAATCATAGCAGTACTCGCTCATCACTAATCATGGTAGTGCCTGCTCAGCACTAATCATGGTAGTGCCTGCTCATCACTAATCAGGCACAATCTATCAATTTGTAATAGGAAATTATATTTATACGGTGTTAGCGCTTAGATAGAAAAATATTAATGTGAGAATTCAGCAGTTGATACTTAATGGCAAACTGACAAGATGGTAATAAATGGGAGCTCTAGAAGCTACGGCTTACTTCATAGCAGTCTCCAAAGCTGCTACTTATTACCATCTTTTTAGTCATCCACTAAAAGGTATCAACCACTGAGTTCTCTCACATTAATATTTTTCTATCTACTGGATAACACCGTGTAAATATAATTTCCTATTACAAACTGATAGATTGTGCCTGATTAGTGACGAGGGAGCACTACCATGCACCAGTGCTCAAAATGAGCAAGTCCGGCACTTGGATGGGCCACTGGAGTAACGAGTATAATGGAAGTCAATGGGAAACGTGACCATTATTCTGCAAGATCTCCCTGATATATGTGTGCTCAAGTCGAGTGTCCAAGCATCAGATCTGCTCGTTTTGAGTAGCGAGCCCCTGTGCATTGTAGTGCTCGCTCATTACTAATTGGACACAATCTATCAATTTGTAATAGAAAATTATATTTATACGGTGTTATCCAGTAGACAGAAACATATTAGGATCTGGGAGTCCTCAGTGGTTGATACCTGTTAATGGCGAACTGAGAAGATGGTAGGTATAGCAAGCTTCTGAGAGTCCTCAGGTCTCTTCACAGTAGTCTCAGAAGCTTGCTATACCTACCATCTTCTCAGTTCGCCATTAACAGGTATCAACCACTGAGGACTCCCAGATTCTAATATTGTTCTAATAGAAAATATAGTATTATTTAACTCATTCCTGGCCTACTCTTTGCCGGGGGGGGGGGGGCATGTTCATTTTTAGCCAATACTGAGTTAACAGAAGGGGGCGCCAGGTGTAGACAATCTACTTAGATTAAGTTAATCACGTTATTATTACTATTTTGCTTCTTTTATGCAAATGAATGAGACCTGCCCCGCCCCCTTTTCAGGATTTTGTAATATTTTCGTGACTTTTTGCGTGAAAAATAGTTATTTTAGGTTTCTCTTTTTTTTTGTGTGCAAAATCTAAAAACTGGTTTCCCATTGTGTTGACTGAAGCATGGTATTACTGTATTACTGGATGATCGCGCATCTGGCTGCAGTATGAAGTGGACCAAGAAATAAGTACACGGGGGGGGGGGGGACAGATTATCGTATGTGTGAATGAAAAAAAAATAACATATATTTCAAACAGAATCTACTGGGTGAGAACTCAGCGTGATGGCAGCTATACACACTGACTAATCCAACATATTCAGTGTGAGCAGCAAACTCTCATTTGGCCACAATCCATGGGAATGTGAAAATGCAAACTGCATATTTAATACTCCAATTTTAACATGTAAGAAAGCGAGATCGTCGTCAGTCAGACTCCTCCAGACGAGACGCCGAGTCAACAGGTCACATCACAGAATGGAGGTCTATAGACGACAACCCCGCCAATATCCTCAATGTATCCAAACAGTGAACCAAGATATGTATCTTATCCTGGCATAGGGTAATACGGCAAATATTGTTTCCTGGTCTAATTCTGTAATTGCTAAGATAAAGCAGATTCAATACTTGCATAAAGCTGTGAGTCCTGTATCCCCCACCCACTCATAGAAAGCCTGTGAGTCCTGTATCCCCCACCCACTCATAGAAAGCCTGTGAGTCCTGTATCCCCCACCACTCATAGAAAGCCTGTGAGTCCTATATCCCCCACCCACTCATAGAAAGCCTGTGAGTCCTGTATCCCCCACCCACTCATAGAAAGCCTGTTAGTCCTATATCCCCACCCACTCATAGAAAGCCTGTGAGTCCTGTATCCCCCACCCACTCATAGAAAGCCTGTGAGTCCTATATCCCCCACCCACTCATAGAAAGCCTGTTAGTCCTATATCCCCACCCACTCATATAGAAAGCCTGTGAGTCCTATATCCCCCACCCACTCATAGAAAGCCTGTTAGTCCTATATCCCCACCCACTCATAGAAAGCCTGTGAGTCCTTATCCCCACCCACTCATTAGAAAGCCTGTTAGTCCTATATCCCCACCCACTCATATAGAAAGCCTGGAGTCCTGTATCCCCATCCCACTCATATAGAAAGCCTGGAGTCCTGTATCCCCCACCCACTCAAAGAAGCGGAGTCCTGTCATCCCCTCCACTCATATAGAATGCCTGGGAGTCCTGTATTCCCCACCCATAGAAGCCGTCCCATTATAGAAGCTGTGAGTCCTGTTCCCACTTCTCATATAGAAAGCTGTGAGTCCTGTACCCCACCTCTCATATAGAAAGCTGGAGTCCTGTATCCCCAGTCCACTCATTTAGAAAGCTGGAGTCCTGTATCCCCAGTCCACTCATATAGAAAGCTTGTGAGTCCTGTATCCCCACCCACTCATATAGAAAGCTTGTGAGTCCTGTATCCCCACCACTCATATAGAAAGCCTGTGAGTCCTGTATCCCCCCACTCATATAGAAGCTTGTGAGTCCTGTATCCCCGTCCCACTCATATAGAAAGCCTGGGAGTCCTGTATCCCCCACCCACTACAGAGAAGGCCTGCATCTTGTATCCCGCCCACTCATATAGAATGCCTGGGAGTCCTGTATCCCACTTCTCATATAGAAAGCTGTGAGTCCTGTATCCCCAGTCCACTCATATAGACAGCTGTGAGTCCTATATCCCCGCCCACTCATATAGAAAGCCTGAGAGTCCTGTATCCCCCACACACTACAGATAAGGCCTGAGAGTCCTGTATCCCCCACCCACTCGTATAGAAAGCCTGTGAATCCTGTATCCTTCGCACACTCATATAAAAAGCCTGTGAGTCCTGTATCCCCCGCCCACTCCTATAGAAAGCCTATGAGTCCTGTATCCCCCCTCTCATATAAAAAGCCTGGAAGTCCTGTATCCCCCCTCTCATATAGAAAGCCTGTGAATCCTGTATCCCCAGTCCACTCATATAGAAAGCCTGAGAGTGCTGTATCCCCCACCCACTGTACAGTAAACCTGTGAGTCCTGTATCCTTCGCCCACTCATATAGAAAGCCTGTGAGTCCTGTATTCCTCGCCCACTCATAGTATTCCACACATACTATCAAGTGCCCAATCTAGTCTAGTATTCCACCATGCTTCCAGCCATCTGGTCTAGTACTCCACCATACTGCCAGCCACCTGGTCTAGTATTCCACCATACTGCCAGCCACCTGATCTAGTACTCCACCATACTGCCAGCCACCTGATCTAGTACTCCACCATACTGCCAGTCACCTGGTCTAGTACTCCACCATACTGCCAGCCACCTGATCTAGTACTCCACCATACTGCCAGCCACCTGGTCTAGTATTCCACCATACTGCCAGCCACCTGCTCTAGTACTCCACCATACTGCCAGCCACCTGCTCTAGTACTCCACCATACTGCCAGCCAAAAGGTCACCAGGTCTAATACTCCACCATACTGCCAGCCATCAGGTCTAGTACTCCACCATACTGCCAGCGACCTGGTCTAGTACTCCACCATACTGCCAGCCACCTGGTCTAGTACTCCACCATACTGCCAGCCACCTGGTCTAGTATTCCACCATATTGCCAGACACCTGGTCTAGTACTCCACCATACTGCCAGCCACCTGGTCTAGTATTCCACCATATTGCCAGACACCTGGTCTAGTATTCCACCATACTGCCAGCGACCTGGTCTAGTACTCCACCATACTGCCAGCCACCTGGTCTAGTATTCCACCATACTGCCAGCCACCTGGTCTAGTATTCCACCATACTGCCAGCCACTGCTCTAGTACTCCACCATGCTGCCAGACACCTGGTCTAGTATTCCACCATACTGCCAGCCACCAAGTCTAGTATTCAACCATACTGCCAGCCACCTGCTCTAGTACTCCACCATACTGCCAGCCACCTGGTCTAGTATTCCACCATACTGCCAGCCACCTGCTCTAGTACTCCACCATATTGCCAGCCAAAAGGTCACCAGGTCTAATACTCCACCATACTGCCAGCCATCAGGTCTAGTACTCCACCATACTGCCAGCGACCTGGTCTAGTACTCCACCATACTGCCAGCCACCTGGTCTAGTACTCCACCATACTGCCAGCCACCTGGTCTAGTATTCCACCATATTGCCAGACACCTGGTCTAGTATTCCACCATATTGCCAGACACCTGGTCTAGTACTCCACCATACTGCCAGCGACCTGGTCTAGTATTCCACCATACTGCCAGCGACCTGGTCTAGTACTCCACCATGCTTCCAGCCATCTGGTCTAGTACTCCACCATACTGCCAGCCACCTGGTCTAGTATTCCACCATACTGCCAGCCACCTGATCTAGTACTCCACCATACTGCCAGCCACCTGATCTAGTACTCCACCATACTGCCAGTCACCTGGTCTAGTACTCCACCATACTGCCAGCCACCTGATCTAGTACTCCACCATACTGCCAGCCACCTGGTCTAGTATTCCACCATACTGCCAGCCACCTGCTCTAGTACTCCACCATACTGCCAGCCACCTGGTCTAGTATTCCACCATACTGCCAGCCACCTGCTCTAGTACTCCACCATACTGCCAGCCAAAAGGTCACCAGGTCTAATACTCCACCATACTGCCAGCCATCAGGTCTAGTACTCCACCATACTGCCAGCGACCTGGTCTAGTACTCCACCATACTGCCAGCCACCTGGTCTAGTACTCCACCATACTGCCAGCCACCTGGTCTAGTATTCCACCATATTGCCAGACACCTGGTCTAGTATTCCACCATATTGCCAGACACCTGGTCTAGTACTCCACCATACTGCCAGCCACCTGGTCTAGTATTCCACCATATTGCCAGACACCTGGTCTAGTATTCCACCATACTGCCAGCGACCTGGTCTAGTACTCCACCATACTGCCAGCGACCTGGTCTAGTATTCCACCATACTGCCAGCCACCTGGTCTAGTACTCCACCATGCTGCCAGACACCTGGTCTAGTATTCCACCATACTGCCAGCCACCAAGTCTAGTATTCAACCATACTGCCAGCGACCTGGTCTAGTACTCCACCATACTGCCAGCCACCTGGTCTAGTACTCCACCATACTGCCAGCCACCTGGTCTAGTATTCCACCATATTGCCAGACACCTGGTCTAGTATTCCACCATATTGCCAGACACCTGGTCTAGTACTCCACCATACTGCCAGCCACCTGGTCTAGTATTCACCATATTGCCAGACACCTGGTCTAGTATTCCACCATACTGCCAGCGACCTGGTCTAGTACTCCACCATACTGCCAGCCACCTGGTCTAGTATTCCACCATACTGCCAGCCACCTGGTCTAGTATTCCACCATACTGCCAGCCACCTGCTCTAGTACTCCACCATGCTGCCAGACACCTGGTCTAGTATTCCACCATACTGCCAGCCACCAAGTCTAGTATTCCACCATACTGCCAGCCACCTGCTCTAGTATTCCACCATACTGCCAGACACCTGGTCTAGTATTCCACCATACTGCCAGCCACCTGGTCTAGTACTCCACCACACTGCCAGCCACCTGGTCTAGTATTCCACCATACTGCCAGACACCTGGTCTAGTATTCCACCATACTGCCAGCCACCTGGTCTAGTACTCCACCACACTGCCAGCCACCTGGGGTAGTATTCCACCATACTGCCAGCCACCTGGTCTAGTATTCCACCATACTGCCAGCCACCTGGTCTAGTATTCCACCATACTGCCAGCCACCTGGTCTAGTACTCCACCATACTGCCAGCCACCTGGTCTAGTATTCCACCATACTGCCAGCCACCTGGTCTAGTATTCCACCATACTGCCAGCCACCTGTCTAGTATTCCACCATACTGCCAGCCACCTGGTCTAGTATTCCACTATTCTGCCAGCCACCTGGTCTAGTACTCCACCATACTGCCAGTTACCTAGTCTAGTACTCCACCATACTGCCAGCCACCTGGTCTAGTACTCCACCATACTGCCAGCCACCTGGTCTAGTACTCCACCATACTGCCAGCTACCTGGTCTAGTATTCCACCATACTGAGACCCACTCAGTCTAGTATTCCACCATGCTTCCAGCCACTTGGTTTAGTACTCCACCATACTGAGAGCCACCTGGTCTAGTACTCCACCATACTCGCAGGTGCCCAATCTAGTTTAGTATTCCACCATAATGCCAGGTGTCCAGTCTATTATTCCATCATACTTCCAGCCACCTGGTCTAGTACTCCACCATACTTACAGCTACCCAGTCTACTACCCCACTATACTGCCAGCGACCTTGTCTAGTATTCCACCATACTGAGACCCAATCAGTCTAGTATTCCACCATGCCTTGTAGATCTTTATTATGTATCTTGGTAGCCCTTTTTCATGTAGCCCTGTAACTTTGCAGCCCTTTAGCTTTGTATCCTGGTAGCCCTAAATCATGCAGCATTGTAGTCTTGTAGCCCTTTAGCCTTGTAACCTTGACGCCCTTTAGCCTTGTAGCCCAGTAGCCCTTTAGCCTTGTAGCCCAGTAGCCCTTTAGCCTTGTAGCCCAGTAGCCCTTTAGCTTTGTAGCCCTTTAGCCTTGTAGCCTGGTAAGCTGGCAGTCTTTTATCTCTGCACCCCGGTACACTGGTGATGGTTTCTGGTCTATGAGTCGGGCCGCCTGCTCGTCTGCTCGCACTTTTCTAGGTGAATAATCTCCGGGATGGCGTTCTCCGCTTCTTCCACCTTGGGCATTTCTTATTGTGTCTGTAATTCTAATTTATACAGACATCGTCCCTGGAAGGCAAAGATCCCGAAATCTCTCACTGCTGCCTCATTTCCATATCCATTACTGCCTCCACCAATCAGAGGCCGCCTCCCACCTCCGATATTCTCACCCCTCCTCTCCGTATGCAAATGCTTTTTGCGCTTAAACTGGCGGACAAAACAATGATTTTTTTTTCCTCTTTTTTTATATTCCTGGCATAAGAAAGCCGGCGTGGAAAACACTGCGGGGCGGAGGAGAGAAGAAATATTTATAGGTGCTGGCGCCATATGGTGGAGTTATCGACACATATATTACTCGTAGGTGGTGAACTCCGCTCCGTGGCTTAGATTTACATGAGCTGTCAGAACCCGCAGAGCGTCGCACCGAGGATCCTACACGTCCTGATAACGCAAAATATATCCACAGCAGACAATACAGGGAGAGAAAGATTAATTATCCCAATGGGCAACCATACTGGTCACCATCGTGTCCCGTGCTGACTGCTCCGCTGCAGTTTAATTATGAGTAAACTCCCTTTGGTTCTTCCAGGGTTAATGCTATAGCTGATGTTGCTGTCTATGTGTAGTGTACGGCTCTACAGGTGGAGGTATAGGTTATCAGGTGACCACGCCCCTGGCCTTTAAATAGTCTCCTCTTTTTACAATTGATGTCGCTGATAGAGTTTCACCCTGCCTTTGACCGTGTTAGCTGAAGACGTCCCTGCACTTGCTGAAGCTTCCTTGTTCTTGTCCTTTGGAAGCTGCTGTGTATCTCTGTCCATGGTGGGAGATGAGAGGGGATAGTACAGGGCTGGTTGAGGAGAAGAGAGCAAGGGTGGTGGCCCATACCTTCTCGCCATCTGAGGTACCTCTGGGAAGAGAGCTAGCCAGGGATCCCAGTCCGGCTCAGTATCAGTTTTTTATTAGTTTCTTGTCCTGCAAGTTGGGAAGTGCCCCACCCCTTCTCACTGAGCCTGAGCTGCTTCTACCTTGTGTGCCCATAATGAATCTGGCCCTGCTGCATCCTGTATGAGGTATGTTCACACTAGATCAGGTTTTAAATACGTTAGTCTAGGGACCGTTCTGATAGGGGTCACCGAGGTGTGGTAGAACGGCTTCCGTACCTTTTTTGCAAAAAACGTACTAACTAAGAACCCAGCTGTTGACACAATTTTGCACTTGCTTTTTACTTATATAGCACAGATATATTTTTGGACGTTTTTTACACTGTCTTTTTTTGTGATATAGATTCTTGGTGGTGTGAACAAGGTTTACAGCCCTGTTCACATTGTGATCCGGCTCAGTATCAGTTTTTCTGGTTGAGGAGAAGAGGGCAAGGGTGGTGGCCCAGACCTTCTCACCAGATGAGGTACCTCTGGGAAGAGAGCTAGCCAGGGATCCCAGTCCGGCTCAGTATCAGTTTTTCATTAGTTTCTTGTCCTGCAAGTTGGGAAGTGCCCCACCCCTTCTCACTGAGCCTAGACACATAAATTGCTGCTTCTACCTTGTGTGCCCATAATGAATCTGGCCCTGCTGCATCCTGCATCTATGAGGTATGTTCATACTAGATCAGGTTTTAAATACGTTAGTCTAGGGACCGTTCTGATAGGGGTCACCGTGGAGTGGTAGAACGGCTTCCGTACCTTTTTTGCAAAAAATGTACTAACTAAGAACCCTGCTGTTGACACATTGTTGCACTTGCTTTTTACTTATATAGCAGAGATATATTTTTGGACTTTTTTTACACTGTCTTTTTTTGTGATATAGATTTTTGGTGGTGTGAAGATGGTTTACAGCCCTGTTCACATTGTGATCCGGCTCAGTATCAGTTTTTCTGGTTGAGGAGAAGAGGGCAAGGATGGTGGCCCAGACCTCCTTACCAGATGAGGTACCTCTGGGAAGAGAGCTAGCCAGGGATCCCAGTCCAGGGCCAGACAAGCCACCCAGGTTATTTGCCTGTTATACCATCCTGCTTCCTTTTCCTCCTTCCTTTCCCATCTGCTTAACCACTTTTGTGACACATTGCCTACCACCAACCATGGTTTATAACGGACAATACTTGTATATGTGCCACTTCCCATAGTGCCCACTATAGGTGAGATCAGGTCAGCACACATGTAGACATATGGCACCTACCTGGGTTTCTGATAAACTGAGGCTGCTCGCCAACTGTTTCCTCTCCGCCCCCACCACATAATGGTTCTTCTCGAAGGCCCTCTCCAGCCGGAGCAACTGCGAAGGGGAGAACGCGGTTCTGATACGTTTGGGCTTCCTGGCGAAAGGTCCATGAAGGAGTAAACTCTCCTGGGAGACATCGCTGCCTGGAATAAGAGGATACAAGACAAAAGTGAGAATGTGGCGTGAGACCAGGAGGATAATGTTCTGTGAAAATCTCCTATCATGAGTAAATTATCAGTATTTTAAGCTTATTTCATACATTAAGATAAATGAAAAAGACATTGATCAAATTAGAGAACACTCAGATACATGAAAGTTATTGGTGTTAATCTGCACCTGATGCTAATTTCCTTAATTACCTGACAAGTCCTATGTAACTGCAGCCTAACTTTCCAGTTTGCACTCACTTTGCAAAAATGGTGGCAGCAGGTTGTCTAGATGAAGGGACGGGGGTCACC
The DNA here is from genome assembly GCA_033576535.1 of Allobates femoralis. Lineage (NCBI taxonomy): Eukaryota > Metazoa > Chordata > Amphibia > Anura > Aromobatidae > Allobates > Allobates femoralis. The sequence continues at coordinate 23,403,024 of JARQOC010000003.1, forward strand.
CTATCATCATAGCCACAGACGTTTGTCTATACAAGCCTGTGATTTATAGAATATTTCATCTTGGCAACATCACAAACTCTTTCAAGTCCCCCAAGAAGGCTGGTCGGGCAGGATAATAAGGAGAATCTCCATGGGTAATCGTTTCCTCACTGCATCTTGAACAATTCATCACTGAACAGGGTAAGGATCTGTCTCGTCACACAGTGTCACAACGTTCAAGAGCATTTGGACTGAAAGCCCACTCTGTAGTGACCAAACCTCTCATTAGCAGAAAGCCTAGACTCACCTTTGGTGAGGAGCATGTTGTGTTGATAGAGGAGAAGTGGCCCCCACTGTTCATTATAGTGGTGAAAACAAGTTAAATTTATTTAGGTCTGATGGGAAACATTGTGTTTGTTGAAACTGGGGAAAAACTGAACCCAAAGTCCATAAAGAAGTCAGTGACAGGTAGTGGTGGAAGGGTCATGGTCTAAGGAATGTTTTCTACTGCAGGGGTTGGACCTCTCATACACCTACATGGCAGAGTGAATACAAGTGTGGATCACAACCTTCTTCAACAACACACGGGTCATTACTTGTGTTCAGCACTCAATGTTCATACAGGACAGTGTCCCCTGCCACACTGCAAAATGGGGAAGAGCAGGTCCTGGAAACAGAAAACACTGAAACAATGAAATGGCCGCCCAGAGTCCTGATCTAAACCCAATAGAAAACCTCTGGAAAATCCTTGGTGACAAAGTTATGGCTGAGAAACCCAAAACAGTCACAGAATAGTGGAAGAGACTGGAGAATAGTGGAGTAAAATCTCCCCAGAGCAGAGAGAAACCGGAAGAAGAGTGGAGCAAAATCCTCCAGAGCAGTGTGAAAGACTGGATGAAGAGTGGAGTAAAACCCCCCCAGAGCAGTGTGAGAGACTGGAAGAAGAGTGGAGTAAAATCCCCCCAGAGCAGTGTGAGAGACTGGAAGAAGAGTGAAGTAAACCCCCCCCCCAGAGCAGTGTGAGAGACTGGAAGAAGTATGGAGTAAAATCCCCCAGAGCAGTGTGAGAGACTGGAAGAAGAGTGAAGTAAAACCCCCCAGAGCAGTGTGAGAGACTGGAAGAAGAGTGGAGTAAAACCCCCCCAGAGCAGTGTGAGAGACTGGAAGAAGAGTGAAGTAAAACCCCCCCAGAGCAGTGTGAGAGACTGGAAGAAGAGTGAAGTAAAACCCCCCCAGAGCAGTGTGAGAGACTGGAAGAAGAGTGGAGTAAAACCCCCCCAGAGCAGTGTGAGAGACTGGAAGAAGAGTGAAGTAAACCCCCCCCCCAGAGCAGTGTGAGACTGGAAGAAGAGTGAAGTAAACCCTCCCCCAGAGCAGTGTGAGAGACTGGAAGAAGAGTGAAGTAAACCCTTCCCCCAGAGCAGCATTCGAAATTGGAAGAAGAGTGGAGTAAATTCCTCCCACAGCAGCGTGAGAGACTGGTGATGTCCTGTGGCCGCAGATGTGCTGAAGTCATTCACAGCAAAGGCCTGTACATAGCAAAGACCTGTACAAAGCAAAGCCTGCATACAGCAAAGTCCTGTATACTTCCTACTGATTGGTGGCTGTTGTACAACATTTAGTGTTAATCTTTGTCTACAGTCATTGCTGTTCTCTAATTATGATCATTACGAATGGTGTAATATAAAGGTTTTAAGTTGATAAACTTTGTCTGAAGAAATGAAGTGATTATACATTGCTAAGTGTATGTATAAATATAATGAGTCGTAGATTAATGTGGCCCTCAAAGGCCACAAATCATGGAGAAGATGATGTCATCATCCACAAGATTCATCCCTATGACATCATCCTATTGAAAAATGACACAGATGATGTCATAATTTCTAAATGTGGATCTCGAAACATTTAGAGGATGACGAGAACTTCACCGGTGCTACGAATGGGAGAAAAAACTCAACACAACTAATGACAACATAAGAAACAAACAGTGAGGTCATCTTATGATGATGTCATAGTTCACAGAAAAGGGACCCAACAGCCAATCACAGACACTGTCACAGAGAATGAATGTCTGGAGTAACCTGGAAACTGACCATATATTCAAGATGCTAGAATGTATGGGCTGGTTTGAGGTTACTCCAGCAGCCAATCACAGATGGCCATTCACCGTGACAGCATCTATTATTGGCTGTTGAGGTCCCTCAGCCATTCACTGACATCATTGTGCTATTAAAAGAAATAATTAAAACAAAAAATTGCATATTTTTTATTTTCAGCCCAGATAAAGTAGACAACTATGGGTTGCCACCCCCAGCTGCTACCTGGCTTTACCTTGGCTGGCAATCAAAATACAGGGAAGCCCATTTTTAAAAAATGGCCCCGGCTCCGGGAGAATCCGGACGAAGCCGGGATCCGGTAAATTGTGGAGATTTTTCTCCCCGGACAAAAAAATGATGCAAGCATAATCCGTATTCTCCGGGATTGTCCCGGAGTAATGAAACCGGATGGCAGAGAGCTGCCATCCGGCTGCATCTGGCCCCATAGGCTATGGGGCCAAAAACCGGTCCGGGGCTGTCTGGTTTACACCGGACAGCCCCGGATAAAAAAAAAACGTAGTGTGAAGCCAGCCTTAGCTGTTCAGTGTGAGCCTGCTCGTCTCTATGAAAATTCATGTGTCTGCTCACAGAGATGTCTGCTGTGGATTACGTCTCAGGGAGGTGTTTTTTGTATATTAAAGATGGAAAACAGGGTTGTCTTGTCTTTCATTTCTATTAAAATGCTTTTTCTCTGCGTTTCTTTAGTTTACTAGAAGTTCATGGTGGCCGGGTCTAATATTGGCCTGACACCATGAATGTCGGGCTTAGCGACAGCTGACAATACAAAGTTGGCATTGACCCCTTTTATTACCCAGCATGCCACCCCCGCTAGGACCGCTGGAAGAGCTGGGTAAAGCGCATGAAAATGGCACTACAAAAGAATGTGTTATTCACAGGGGCTACAATTATTAAGTATATTTCGGCACTCCAGAAACGACCAATAAATGTTGAAAACATTTTTGTTCTTTTATTGAAAACTCAACACTGTGACAAGCATGGTCATCCAACGTTTCGGTCACACTTTGACCTTTATCAAGGATTTATCTAAACAAAGTAAATACAATAATCATCAATACAATATGATATAGTATACCGATGGCGAAGTGGGGAGCCTTACAACCCCAGGTTCAGTTTATCATCAGGCAGCGGGGACGAATCCTCCCCGATTTTTAGGACAAAGACGACGCGGAAAAGGAAAACGAGGTGGGGCTCCAACTCCCCCATATGTACCACCAGGTCCCCCGCCATTTGTACCGATGCCGACGAGGTCTCAGGTAAGACCAACATGGTCTATAACATCTTCTCACACATCCTATCACCTATCGAGACCGTAGTATTGCAAAAAGGGTTAAGTTTCTGCCCTACTCCGAAATATGATTCATTTAATACTGATATGGAATTGAGCAGATTCTTTCGGACACTAAGACTAAAGGCCCATTTTCAGGATAAACCTTCGTTAAATCCTATTGCTACAGACATAACCAATATAGTGAGGTTGAAGGATCTGAAAGCACCAAGTAGCTTTATGCCACCAAGGAAGAACCACCACCCGGTAGAGACATATATAGAATTAGTAAAAAGAGATTGAACAACTTTGAACAAGAAAATCGCGAAAGGCGATTTTCGACTTCAAAATAATCTCTCCACATTAGAGTCACTGAGGGATTTAACAAACAATAACACATTGGTTATCAAACCTGCCGACAAAGGTGGCTCCATTGTTGTGATGGATAAATCATACTACACTGAGGACATCAATAGACAACTAAGTGACTGAGGACATCAATAGACAACTAAGGAACTGAGGACATCAATAGACAACTAAGTGACTGAGGACATCAATAGACAACTAAGAGACTGAGGACATCAATAGACAACTAAGTGACTGAGGACATCAATAGACAACTAAGTGACTGAGGACATCAATAGACAACTAAGTGACTGAGGACATCAATAGACAACTAAGTGACTGAGGACATCAATAGACAGCTAAGTGACTGAGGACATCAATAGACAACTAAGTGACTGAGGACATCAATAGACAACTAAGTGACTGAGGACATCAATAGACAACTAAGTGACTGAGGACATCAATAGACAACTAAGTGACTGAGGACATCAATAGACAACTAAGTGACTGAGGACATCAATAGATAACTAAGTGACTGAGGACATCAATAGACAACTAAGTGACTGAGGACATCAATAGACAACTAAGTGACTGAGGACATCAATAGACAACTAAGTGACTGAGGACATCAATAGACAACTAAGTGACTGAGGACATCAATAGATAACTAAGTGACTGAGGACATCAATAGACAACTAAGTGACTGAGGACATCAATAGACAACTAAGTGACTGAGGACATCAATAGACAACTAAGTGACTAAGACATCAATAGACAACTAAGTGACTGAGGACATCAATAGACAACTAAGTGACTGAGGACATCAATAGACAACTAAGTGACTGAGGACATCAATAGACAACTAAGTGACTGAGGACATCAATAGATAACTAAGTGACTGAGGACATCAATAGACAACTAAGTGACTGAGGACATCAATAGACAACTAAGTGACTGAGGACATCAATAGACAACTAAGTGACTGAGGACATCAATAGACAACTAAGTGACTGAGGACATCAATAGATAACTAAGTGACTGAGGACATCAATAGACAACTAAGTGACTGAGGACATCAATAGACAACTAAGTGACCCTGAGACATATGAACCGGTAGACCGAGACCCCACACCAAAGATCCCATCCCTCATTGAGGATTTCATTAAACGTCACTCACGACTTGGTACTATTGATACCGAAACGTTGGATGACCATGCTTGTCACAGTTTTGAGTTTTCAATAAAAGAACAAACATTTTTTCAACATTCATTGGTCGTTTTTCGAGTGCCGAAATATACTTAATAATTGTGGTAATTTAATTTTTTCTGAGCACCCGCATAGTGGTGAGCCCGACATCCCTTAAATATTATTCTCAGGGGCGGCTGTGGGCTGCTCGGGCCTTACCACGCAGTCAATTTCAGCCCCCTGCTGCCTGGGTTTTATCTTGGCTGGCAATCAAATTAGCACGAAGCCCACTTATTTTTTTTAATGATTTATTTTTACAGTACTATGTCAGTCAATGGCTGAGGGGCCCAACAGCCAATCACAGACGCTGCCATAGAGAATGGGTGTCTGTGATTAGCTGCTGGAGTAACCTAAAACCAGCCCATACAGTCTAGCATTTAGAATGCACTGCAGTTTCCAGGTTACTCCAGCAGCCAATCACAGATGCCCATTCTCTGTGACAGCTTCTATGATTGGCTGTTGGATCCCTGTGCAGTGAATCTCCCGGAAGGTAGTGATTGCCCCAGGAAGTAGAGGCGGCGGACGGCAGGGTGCAGTAAGTACAATGCTGATTAATAACTATTTGCCTTTTCTTTTACAGCCCCCCGAACTGTAACACGGACCCCCCCAGGGAAGTCTGTGTCCAGGATCTGTGCCCAAACACTAGGTGTTCAGCAGTGGCCCCGAACCTTATAGTTTGGGTTCACCCATCACTAGTTTTAAATGTCAAACCTTTCTCACTTGGAATCATCATTGTCATAAATCACAGAAATGATGTCATAATTCACAAAAATAAAATCATCTGATGTCATCATTGACCGAAGTAAAATATGTTGGTGACCACATGACCAGGATTCTGCCCAACCGAGCTAAACATGGCCGACAGGAAAGAGAAGAGCGAAGCGCTCAACAAAGGAGACGGCGCCGCGCCAGGAAATCTGCTTTACACTATTTGTCTTCAACATCATTCAAAGTTATAAAAATACTTAAATATTTGAAGATATTTTACTTCACATTCAGCCCACAGTTATATTCCACCCACTGAAGACGTCTGCCAGATCACTAGTGACTTCAGAGAGACGAGCGAAGACACAGGAGGAGACAAGAAGAAAGCTACACCAGACCGCTATAACCTGGGCATCTCCTGTATATAATTATATATGTACAGCTGCTATAACCTGGGCATCTCCTGTATATAATTATATATGTACAGCCGGTATAACCTGGGCATCTCCTGTATATAATTATATATGTACAGCTGGTATAACCTGGACATCTCCTGTATATAATTATATATGTACAGCTGGTATAACCTGAACATCTCCTGTATATAATTATATATGTACAGCTGGTATAACCTGGACATCTCCTGTATATAATTATATATGTACAGCTGGTATACCCTGGGCATCTCCTGTATATAATTATATATGTACAGCTGGTATAACCTGGACATCTCCTTAATATAATTATATATGTACAGCTGGTATAACCTGGACATCTCCTGTATATAATTATATATGTACAGCTGGTATAACCTGGACATCTCCTGTATATAATTATATATGTACAGCCGGTATAGCCTGGGCATCTCCTGTATATAATTATATATATACAGCTGGTATAACCTGGACATCTCCTGTATATAATTATATATGTACAGCCGGTATAACCTGGACATCTCCTGTATATAATTATATATGTACAGCTGGTATAACCTGGGCATCTCCTTTATATAATTATATATGTACAGCTGGTATAACCTGGGCATCTCCTGTATATAATTATATATGTACAGCTGGTATAACCTGGACATCTCCTGTATATAATTATATATGTACAGCCGGTATAACCTGGACATCTCCTGTATATAATTATATATGTACAGCCGGTATAACCTGGACATCTCCTGTATATAATTATATATGTACAGCCGGTATAACCTGGGCATCTCCTGTATATAATTATATATGTACAGCCGGTATAACCTGGGCATCTCCTGTATATAATTATATATGTACAGCCGGTATAACCTGGGCATCTCCTGTATATAATTATATATGCACATCTGGTATAACCTGGACATCTCCTGTATATAATTATATATGTATAGCCGGTATAACCTGGGCATCTCCTGTATATAATTATATATGTACAGCTGGTATAACCTGGGCATCTCCTGTATATAATTATATATGTACAGCCGGTATAACCTGGGCATCTCCTGTATATAATTATATATGTACAGCCGATATAACCTGGGCATCTCCTGTATATCATTATATATGTACAGCTGGTATAACCTGGGCATCTCCTGTATATAATTATGTACGTACAGCTGGTATAACCTGGACATCGCCTGTATATAATTATGTATGTACAGCCGGTATAACCTGGGCATCTCCTGTATATAATTATATATGTACAGCCGGTATAACATGGACATCTCCTGTATATAATTATATATGTACAGCTGGTATAACCTGGAAATCTCCTGTATATAATTATATATGTACAGCTGGTATAACCTGGGCATCTCCTGTATATAATTATATATGTACAGCCGGTATAACCTAGGCATCTCCTGTATATAATTATATATGTACAGCCGGTATAACCTGGACATCTCCTGTATATAATTATATATGTACAGCCGGTATAACCTGGACATCTCCTGTATATAATTATATATGTACAGCCGCTATAACATGAGCATCTCCTGTATATAATTATATATGTACAGCCGGTATAACCTGGGCATCTCCTGTATATAATTATATATGTACAGCCGGTATAACCTGGACATCTCCTGTATATAATTATATATGTACAGCCGGTATAACCTGGGCATCTCCTGTATATAATTTATATATGTAGAGCCGGTATAACCTGGACATCTCCTGTATATAATTATATATGCACAGCCGGTATAACCTGGACATCTCCTGTATATAATTATATATGTACAGCCGGTATAACCTGGGCATCTCCTGTATATAATTTATATATGTAGAGCCGGTATAACCTGGACATCTCCTGTATATAATTTATATATGTAGAGCCGGTATAACCTGGACATCTCCTGTATGTAATTATATATGTACAGCCGGTATAACCTGGACATCTCCTGTGTATAATTATATATGTACAGCCGGTATAACCTGGACATCTCCTGTATATAATTATATATGTACACCTGGTATAACCTGGACATCTCCTGTATATAATTATATATGTACAGCCGGTATAAACCTGGGCATCTCCTGTATATAATTATATATGTACAGCCGGTATAACCTGGACATCTCCTGTATATAATTATATATGTACAGCCGGTATAACCTGGGCATCTCCTGTATATAATTTATATATGTAGAGCCGGTATAACCTGGACATCTCCTGTATGTAATTATATATGTACAGCCGGTATAACCTGGACATCTCCTGTATATAATTATATATGTACAGCCGGTATAACCTGGGCATCTCCTGTATATAATTTATATATGTAGAGCCGGTATAACCTGGACATCTCCTGTATGTAATTATATATGTACAGCCGGTATAACCTGGGCACCTCCTGTATATAATTATATATGTACAGCCGGTATAACCTGGGCATCTCCTGTATATAATTTATATATGTAGAGCCGGTATAACCTGGACATCTCCTGTATGTAATTATATATGTACAGCCGGTATAACCTGGGCACCTCCTGTATATAATTATATATGTACAGCCGGTATAACCTGGGCATCTCCTGTATATAATTTATATATGTAGAGCCGGTATAACCTGGACATCTCCTGTATGTAATTATATATGTACAGCCTTTATAACCTGGGCATCTCCTGTATATAATTATGTATGTACAGCTGGTATAGCCTGGGTATCTCTTGTTGTACACACTGATGTTTTCTCTGCTGTATGTAGTATATGATCCATGTAACTTTATCTTCTGGGATCTGACATTCACCATAGTCTGGTAATACTGGGAGTCACTCTTCGGCTCTGTATGGCGGCACTATAGGTCACAGACTATGTAGGGCCCCGTGTGTTATATAATTATGGACTCTCCGGCATCAGCCAGCAATAATAAGGTATCAGGATACAGACCCTGCTTATGTAAGAGCGGGGCGGGGGACGATCCTAACCTCCAGCATCAGGGGGACGTGCGGTATAATTACCTAATCTTGAGCTCAATTAACCTTACACTTTCTAATCCATCCCCATTATTAAGGCATTTACTGCACTATTATTACACTGAGCCACATGGCAGACGCTGCTCCGACGCTGGAGGATTCCAGACAAAGAGGGGTTAATACAGAGCGAACGGAGTGCAGAGCGCAGCTCTGGAGTATAACACAGAAGGTACAGCTGAAACAGTTTATATACACTCTATAAAAAGACACATCTGCATGTTTATCTCACTAACATGAAATCAGAAGAAACCATAATTATCAATATTTGCCAAATATCAGAATAATGAGAGAGAATGATTGAAAGTATTTTCATTACTTTCTGCAGTACAAGTTATAAACATTAACGTTACTGTGCCTTTAACAATTTGGGACAGCCCATATGATTATGTCATGTGTTTGGAAGCTTCTGATTGGTTTATTGGCAACATCTGAGTTAATTAGAGACACACCTGTGGATGTATTTTAATGCACACCTGAAACACACTGCTTATCTGTGTAATATCATGGGAAAGTCTATAGAAATCAGCCAAGATATCAGGAAGAGAATTGTGGACTGGTTGATCCTTGGGTGCAATTTCCAGATACCTGAAGGAGCCTCATTCATCTGGACAAATAATTATACGCAAGGAGAAACAAGGTGGGAATGTCCAGCCATCATACCGCTCAGGAAGGAGATGGGTTCGGTGTCCCAGAGAGGAACGTGCTTTGGTCCGACATGTGATGTCAACCCGTGAACATAAGCAAAAGACTTTGTGAAGATGATGGTGGAAGCTGGTAAGATTGTGTCATTATCCACAGTGAAACGAGTACTGTATCAACATGGGCTGAAACGCCACTGTGCCAGGAAGAAGCCATTACTCCAAAAGAAACAGAAAAAAAGTCAGATTAATTTTTGCAGATGCCACATGAACACAGACGTACATTTCTGGAGAAGCTTGGAAGCCAAAGAACACCATCCCAACTGTGAAACATGGAGGAGGCTCCTAACTGTGAAACATGGGGGAGGCAGCATCATGATGTGGGGCTGTTTGGCTGCAAAAAGGACTGGTGAACTTCACAAAGTAGATGTCATCATGAGGAAGGAAGATTATGTGGCAACACTGAAGCAACATCTCCAGACATCAGTCAGGAAGGTAAAGCTTAGGTGGGAATGGGTCTTCCAAAAGGTCAATAGCCCTAAGCATACTGCCAAACTGGTTACAAAGTGGCTTAAGGATAACAAAGTCAATGCTTTGGAGCGGCCATCACATAGCCCTGATCTCAATCCTACTGAAAATTTATAGACAAAGCTGAAAAGGCAGCGAGCGACGACCTACAAACATGGCTCAGTTACACCAGATCTGTAAGGAGGAATGGGCCCAAATTCCCACCAACTGTTGTGAGAGGTTTGTGGAAGGACCCAAAACATTTCACCCAAGTCATACAGTGTAAGGGCAATGGGACCAAATACTAATGAAATGTATGGAAACTTGTGACTGCAGAAAGTAATAAAAATGCCTTAAAACATTCTCTCTCTCATTATTCTGACAATAGGCAAATATTACACTGTGTGCAGAATTATTAGGCAAATGAGCGTTCTCATCACAAGATACTTTTTATTTATGTTGTCCTACTCCAAGCTGTATAGGGGCGTAGGGGCTGATTGAGAACATAGCTGTTAGTCAATAATAAAAATAATCTACAATACAACTTGCCTAATAATTCTGCACACAGTGTATGTTCTCAACCCAAAAGACTCATAAATATCAAAGCTTAATATTTTTGGAAGTTGGAGGGTTTTTTAGATCTTAGGAGGATATCTGTGTGTGCAGGTAACTATTACTGTGCAGAATTATTAGGCAACTTAATAAAAACCAAATCTATTCCCATCTCACTTGTTTATTTTCACCAGGTAACCAATATAACTGCACAAAATGTAGAAATAAACATTCCTGACATGCAAAAACAAACCCCCAAAAAATAAGTGCCCGATATAGCCGCCTTTCTTTATGATGACACTCAGCAGCCTCCATCCATAGATTATGTCAGTTGCTTGATCTGTTTATGATCCACATTGGGTGCAGCAGCCACCACAGTCTCCCAGACACTGTTCCCAGAGGTGTACTGTTTTCCCTCCCAGACACTGTCCCCAGAGGTGTACTGTTTTCCCTCCCAGACACTGTCCCCAGAGGTGTACTGTTTTCCCTCCCTGTAGAGCTCACATTTTAGGAGGGACCACAGGTTCTCTATGGGGTTCAGATCAGGTGAACACGGCGGCCATGGCATTATTTTTCCTTCTTTTAGACCTTTACTGGCCAGCCACGCTGTGGAGTAGTTGGATGCATGTGATGGAGCATTGTCCTGCATGAAAATCATGATTCCTTGAACGATCCCGACTTCTTCCTGTACCACTGCTTGAAGAAGTTGTCTTCCAGAAACTGGCAGTAGGTCCGGGAGTTGAGCTTCACTCCATCCTCAACCTGAAAAGGTCCCACAAGTTGATCTTTGATGATCCCAGCCCATACCAGTACCCACCTCCACCTTGCTGGCGTCTGAGTCGGAGTGGAGCTCTCTGCCCTTTACTGATCCAGCCTCTGGCCCATCCATCTGGCCTATCAAGAGTCACTCTTATTTCATCAGTCCATAAAACCTTTGAACAATCAGTCTTCAGATATTTCTTGGCCCAGTCTTGACGTTTTATCTCATGTTTCTTGGTCAGAGGTGGTGGTTTTTCAGCCTTCCTTACCTTGGCCATGTCCCTCAGTATGGCACACCTTGTGCTTTGATACTCCAGTAATGTTGCAGCTCTGAAATATGGCAAAACTGGTGGCAAATGGCATCTTGGCAGCTTCACGCTTGATTTTCCTCCATTCATGGGCAGTTATTTTGCCCCTTTTTTGCCCTCACGCCTCTTGTGACCCTGTTGGCTATTTGCCATGAAACTCTTGATTGTTCGGTGATCGCGCTTCAAAGGTTTGGCAATTTCCAGACTGCGGCATCCCTCTGCAAGACATCTCACAATTGTGGACTGTTCAGAGCCGTCACATCTCTCTTCTGACCCATTTTACCTAAGGAAAGGCATTTGCCTAATAATTAAGCACACCTTATATAGGGTGATGATGTCATTACACCTCACCCCTCCTCATTACAGAGATGCCATCACCTGATTTACTTCATTGGTAGTTGGCTCTCAGCCTATACAGCTTGGAGTAGGACAACATGGATAAAAAGTATCATGTGATCACAATACTCATCTGCCTAATAATTCTGCACAGTGTAATAATTATGGTTCATCCTAACTAACCTAAAACAGGAAAGGATTATTCTGATTTCATGTCAGATAATGAGAAAAACGTCTTTTTATAGAGGATCAGTAATGTAATGTATGTACACAGTGACTGCACTAGCAGAATAGTGAGCGCAGCTCTGGAGTATAATACAGGAGGTAACTCAGGATCAGTAATGTAATGTATGTACACAGTGACTGCACCAGCAGAATAGTGAGCGCAGCTCTGGAGTATAATACAGGAGGTAACTCAGGATCAGTAATGTAATGTATGTACACAGTGACTGCACCAGCAGAATAGTGAGTGCAGCTCTGGAGTACAATACAGGAGGTAACTCAGGATCAGTAATGTAATGTATGTACACAGTGACTGCACCAGCAGAATAGTGAGTGCAGCTCTGGAGTATAATACAGGAGGTAACTCAGGATCAGCAATGTAATGTATGTACACTGTGACTGCACCAGCAGAATAGTGAGTGCAGCTCTGGAGTATAATACAGGAGGTAACTCAGGATCAGTAATGTAATGTATGTACACAGTGACTGCACCAGCAGAATAGTGAGTGCAGCTCTGGAGTATAATACAGGAGATAACTCAGGATCAGTAATGTAATGTATGTACACAGTGACTGCACCAGCAGAATAGTGAGTGCAGCTCTGGAGTATAATACAGGAGGTAACTCAGGATCAGTAATGTAATGTATGTATACAGTGACTGCACCAGCAGAATAGTGAGTGCAGCTTTGGAGTATAATACAGGAGGTAACTCAGGATCAGTAATGTAATGTATGTACACAGTGACTGCACCAGCAGAATAGTGAGCGCAGCTCTGGAGGATAATACAGGAGGTAACTCAGGATCAGTAATGTAATGTATGTACACAGTGACTGCACCAGCAGAATAGTGAGTGCAGCTCTGGAGTATAATATAGGAGATAACTCAGGATCAGTAATGTAATGTATGTACACAGTGACTGCACCAGCAGAATAGTGAGTGCAGCTCTGGGGTATAATACAGGAGGTAATTCAGGATCAGTAATGTAATGTATGTACACAGTGACTGCACCAGCAGAATAGTGAGTGCAGCTCTGGAGTATAATACAGGAGGTAACTCAGGATCAGTAATGTAATGTATGTACACAGTGACTGCACCAGCAGAATAGTGAGCGCAGCTCTGGAGGATAATACAGGAGGTAACTCAGGATCAGTAATGTAATGTATGTACACAGTGACTGCACCAGCAGAATAGTGAGTGCAGCTCTGGAGTATAATACAGGAGGTAACTCAGGATCAGTAATGTAATGTATCTACACAGTGACTGCACCAGCAGAATAGTGAGTGCAGCTCTGGAGTATAATACAGGAGGTAACTCAGGATCAGTAATGTAATGTATGTACACAGTGACTGCACCAGCAGAATAGTGAGTGCAGCTCTGGAGGATAATACAGGAGGTAACTCAGGATCAGTAATGTAATGTATGTACACAGTGACTGCACCAGCAGAATAGTGAGCGCAGCTCTGGAGGATAATACAGGAGGTAGCTTATTATCCTCTAAGTAACAGGCAGAATTTGAAAACTCATCTCTTTAAGAAAGCTACAGTCTGCAATGACCACGCTACCACCTCACCACCAACGGAGCTGCAGCAACCCCCATACTGCTACTGTCATCTACACATCATCCCATAGAATGTAAGCCCTAGGGCAGAGCACTCTCTTCTCTGCACTCTATACCAATCTGTCATTGTTAATTTGTTTATGGTAACCTAGATCTATATTGTGTATATTACCCCTTCTCATGTGAAAAACACTATCATGATGCACACTAGTAATACAGACACTATGTCATGATGCACACTAGTGATGCATAGACTATCTTGGTGCACACTAGTGATGCATAGACTATCTTGGTGCACACTAGTGGTGCATAGACTATCTTGGTGCACACTAGTGATGCATAGACTATCATGGTGCACACTAGTGATGCATAGACTATCTTGGTGCACACTAGTGATGCATAGACTATCTTGGTGCACACTAGTGATGCATAGACTATCTTGGTGCACACTAGTGGTGCATAGACTATCTTGGTGCACACTAGTGATGCATAGACTATCTTGGTGCACACTAGTGGTGCATAGACTATCTTGGTGCACACTAGTGATGCATAGACTATCTTGGTGCACACTAGTGATGCATAGACTATCTTGGTGCACACTAGTGATGTATAGACTATCTTGGTGCACACTAGTGGTGCATAGACTATCTTGGTGCACACTAGTGATGCATAGACTATCTTGGTGCACACTAGTGGTGCATAGACTATCTTGGTGCACACTAGTGATGCATAGACTATCTTGGTGCACACTAGTGATGCATAGACTATCTTGGTGCACACTAGTGATGCATAGACTATCTTGGTGCACACTAGTTGTGCATAGAATATAATGGTGCACACTAGTGGTGCATAGACTATCTTGGTGCACACTAGTGATGCATAGACTATCTTGGTGCACACTAGTGATGCATAGACTATCTTGGTGCACACTAGTGATGCATAGACTATCTTGGTGCACACTAGTGATGCATAGACTATCTTGGTGCACACTAGTGGTGCATAGACTATCTTGGTGCACACTAGTGATGCATCGACTATCTTGGTGCACACTAGTGGTGCATAGGCTATCATGGTGCACACTAGTGGTGCATAGACTATAATGGTGCACAATGGTGCACACTAGTGATGCACAGACTATCTTGGTGCACACTAGTGATGCATAGACTATCATGGTGCACACTAGTGGTGCATAGACTATCTTGGTGCACACTAGTGATGCGTAGACTATCTTGGTGCACACTAGTGGTGCATAGACTATCATGATGCACATTAGTGATGCATAGACTATCATGGTGCACACTAATGGTGCACACTACTGGTTCATAGACTATCTTGGCGCACACTAGTGGTGCATAGACTATCTTGGTGCACACTAGTGATGCATAGACTATCATGGTGCACAAATTAGTGGTGCATAGACTATCTTGGCGCACACTAGTGGTGCATAGACTACCTTGGTGCACACTAGTGATGCATAGACTATCTTGGTGCACACTAGTGATGCGTAGACTATCTTGGTGCACACTAGTGGTGCATAGACTATCATGATGCACATTAGTGATGCATAGACTATCATGGTGCACACTAATGGTGCACACTAGTGGTTCATAGACTATCTTGGCGCACACTAGTGGTGCATAGACTATCTTGGTGCACACTAGTGATGCATAGACTATCTTGGTGCACACTAGTGGTGCATAGACTATCTTGGTGCACACTAGTTGTGCATAGACTATCATGGTGCACATTAGTGGTGCATAGACTATCTTGGCGCACACTAGTGGTGCATAGACTATCTTGGTGCACACTAGTGATGCATAGACTATCTTGGTGCACACTAGTGATGCATAGACTATCTTGGTGCACACTAGTGGTGCATAGACTATCTTGGTGCACACTAGTGTGCATAGACTATCTTGGTGCACACTAGTGATGCATCGACTATCTTGGTGCACACTAGTGGTGCATAGACTATCTTGGTGCACACTAGTGGTGCATAGACTATAATGGTGCACACTAGTGGTGCATAGATATCTTGGTGTGCACACTAGTGGTGCATAGACTATCTTGGTGCACACTAGTGATGCACACACTATCTTGGTGCACACTAGTGGTGCATAGACTATCTTGGTGCACACTAGTGATGCATAGACTATCATGGTGCACATTAGTGGTGCATAGACATAAATGGTGCACACTAGTGGTGCATAGACTATCTTGGTGCACACTAGTGGTGCATAGACTATCTTGGTGCACACTAGTGATGCATAGGCTATCATGGTGCACACTAGTGGTGCATAGACTTATAATGTGGAACAATGGTGCACACTAGTGATGCACAGACTATCTTGGTGCACACTAGTGATGCATAGACTATCATGGTGCACACTAGTGGTGCATAGACTATCTTGGTGCACACTAGTGATGCGTAGACTATCTTGGTGCACACTAGTGGTGCATAGACTATCATGATGCACATTAGTGATGCATAGACTATCATGGTGCACACTAATGGTGCAACACTATGTGGTTCATAGTAGACTCAACTATGTGCCAGCACTATTGGTGCCATATATAGACTATCTTGGTGCACACTAGTGATGCATAGACTATCATGGTGCACATAGTGTGAGGCATAGACTATCTTGGCGCACACTAGTGGTGCATAGACTATCTTGGTGCACACTAGTGATGCATAGACTATCTTGGTGCACACTAGTGATGCATAGACTATCTTGGTGCACACTAGTGGTGCATAGACTATCTGATGCCCCATTAGTGATGCATAGACTATCATGGTGCACACTATGTGCACTAGTGGTTCATAGACTATCTTGGCGCACACTAGTGGTGCATAGACTATCTTGGTGCACACTAGTGATGCATAGACTATCTTGGTGCACACTAGTGGTGCATAGACTATCTTGGTGCACACTAGTTGTGCATAGACTATCATGGTGCACATTAGTGGTGCATAGACTATCTTGGCGCACACTAGTGGTGCATAGACTATCTTGGTGCACACTAGGATGCATAGACTATCTTGGTGCACACTAGTGATGCATAGACTATCTTGGTGCACACTAGTGGTGCATAGACTATCTTGGTGCACACTAGTATGCATAGACTATCATGGTGCACACTAGTGGTGCATAGACTATCTTGGCGCACACTAGTGGTGCATGAACTATATGGTGCACACTAGTGATGCGTAGACTATAATGGTGCAGACTAGTGATTTACACTATCATGATGGTCAGTGCTAATTCAGGCACTCAATCTGGTGCGTACTATTCATACAGACACTATCATGATGCATGCAGGTAATTCAGACACTTATTATCATGCAAGCTAGTGATACATACACTATCATGGTGTACACTTAATGATACAGCTGCTATTTCATGGTGCACACTAGTGAATCAGACACTATCATGGGGCACACTGGAGATTCAGACACTCTATCATGTTGTGTATTAGTGATACAGACACTATATCAGACCCTGCACACTAGTGATACACTTTCATGATGCATACTAGAGACAGGGACACACTATCATGGTCCATACTGGTTATTCACATACTCTATTAATGGTACATGCTTGTGATTCAGACACGATCATGGTGTGCATTAGTGATACCGACACTCTATCATGATGAAAACTAGTGGTAAATATACTATTATTGTGCACACTAGTAATAGATGCACTCTATCATGGTGTATATTCATAATTCAGACAATGTCATGGCACACAATAGTTATACAAACACTATATGAGGGTGCACACTAGTGATATAGACACTATCATAGTGCACACTGGTGATTCAGATACCTTATCATGGTGCACACTAATGATCCACACACTGTACCATGGTGCACACTAATGATCCACACACTGTACCATGGTGCACACTAATGATCCACACACTGTACCATGGTGCACACTAATGATCCACACACTGTACCATGGTGCACACTAATGATCCACACACTGTACCATGGTGCACACTAGTGATAAAAACACTATTACTTAATGATGCACATTAGTGATTCATACACTATATCATGCTGCACACTATTGAAATAGACACAATCAAGATGCTTGCTAGTGATGCTAGTGATGCAGACACTATTATGGTGTACAATAATGATGCAGACACTGTATAAAGTCCATGCTAGTAATACAGACACTATAATGGTGCATACTACAGTAATGTAGTGCACACTAGTGATTCAGGCACCTTATAATTGTGCACTCTAATAATGCACACATTGTATCATAGTGCACACTGGTGATATAGACACCATTATGGTGTACACTGGTCATTTACACACCTATTTATGGTGCACAGTAATAATACAGACACCATCATTGTGCACACTAGTGACGCAGACACTGTATCATGGTGCACACTAATGATACAGACACTATCATGGTGCACACTAGTGATACATATACTATCATGATGCACACTAGTAATACAGACATTGTCATGATGCACACTAGCGATATAGGAACAATTGTGGTGCTTGTAAATGATACAGACACTATCATGGTGCACACTAGTAACACAGACACTATCATGGTGCACACTAATGATACAGACACTATCATGGTGCACACAAGCGATGGATACACTATCATGGTGCACACAAGCGATGGATACACTATCATGGTGCACGCTAGTGATACACACACTGCATTATGGTGCATGCTGGTGATGCATACACTATCATGGTGCACGGTAATGATGCATAGACTATCATGGTGCAGACTAGTGATGCATAGACTATCATGGTGCACGCTAGTGATGCATACACTATCATGATGCACACTAGTAATACAGACACTGTGATGATGCACACTAGTGATATAGAAACAATTGTAGTGCTTGTAAATGATACAGACACTATCATGGTGCACATTAGTGATGCATAGACTATCATGGTGCAAACTAGTGATGCATAGTTTGTGACACATACCATACAATGGTGCACACTGGTGACATATACCATATAATGGTGCACACTGGTGATACATGCCTTATAATGGTGCACACTGATGACACATACCATATAATGGTGCACACTGATGACACATACCATATAACAGTGCACACTGGTGACACATACCATATAACAGTGCACAGTGGTGACACATACCATATAACAGTGCACGCTGGTGATACATACCATAAAACAGTGCACGCTGGTGATACATACCATATAACAGTGCACGCTGGTGACAAATACCATATAATCGTGCACACTGGTGACACATACCATATAGTGGTGCACACTGATGACACATACCATATAATGGTGCACACTGGTGACACATACCATATAACAGTGCACACTGGTGACACATACCATATAACAGTGCACACTGGTGACACATACCATATAATGGTGCACACTGATGACACATACCATATAATGGTGCACACTGATGACACATACCATATAATGGTGCACACTGGTGACACATACCATATAACAGTGCACACTGGTGACACATACCATATAACAGTGCACGCTGGTGACAAATACCATATAATCGTGCACACTGGTGACACATACCATATCATGGTGCACACTGGTGACACATACCATATAGTGGTGCACACTGATGACACATACCATATAATGGTGCACACTGATGACACATACCATATAATGGTGCACACTGATGACACATACCATATAACAGTGCACACTGGTGACACATACCATATAACAGTGCACACTGGTGACACATACCATATAATGGTGCACACTGATGACACATACCATATAATGGTGCACACTGATGACACATACCATATAATGGTGCACACTGGTGACACATACCATATAACAGTGCACACTGGTGACACATACCATATAACAGTGCACGCTGGTGACAAATACCATATAATCGTGCACACTGGTGACACATACCATATCATGGTGCACACTGGTGACACATACCATATAACAGTGCACACTGGTGACACATACCATATAATGGTGCACACTGATGACACATACCATATAATGGTGCACAATGGTGACACATACCATATAATGGTGCACACTGATGACACATACCATATAACAGTGCACACTGATGACACATACCATATAATGGTGCACGCTGGTGACACATACCATATAATGGTGCACACTGGTGACACATACCATATAATGGTGCACACTGGTGACACATACCATATAACAGTATGAGATTCAATGGCTAGCACACGATAGGTGTGGGGGTATGGTGCTAGTGAAGGAGGCTCGTAAGTCCCACATAAATGTCTATTAGAATCACTGCACACATACACTTAAGGAGTTTTTTTGCTTGTTGGTGAAATTTATTGAAACAAGTGCTCTTATAGTGATTGCGACAGAATGACGTTTCGGTCATTCAAGACCTTGATCACATAAGTCGCCTTGAGCTATGTTGTGGTTCATGAAGGATGTGGTCCTTATGATCAGTATAGGAACAGCGGGTATGCCCTTAGTAGTTCTGAACTGAGGGCTGTCCTGTACAGGGTAATGGTCACTAATGCCTTTAGATTAGCCAGGGTCAGAGCGGTCGCTCTATGTGGGGTGGTGGCACGGCGGTGGAGTGTGTTCACACTCAGTTGTAGCAAGGAGGTCACTCCTCCTTGCTACAACTGAGTGTGAACACACTCCACCGCCGTGCCACCACCCCACATAGAGCGACCGCTCTGACCCTGGCTAATCTAAAGGCATTAGTGACCATTACCCTGTACAGGACAGCCCTCAGTTCAGAACTACTAAGGGCATACCCGCTGTTCCTATACTGATCATAAGGACCACATCCTTCATGAACCACAACATAGCTCAAGGCGACTTATGTGATCAAGGTCTTGAATGACCGAAACGTCATTCTGTCGCAATCACTATAAGAGCACTTGTTTCAATAAATTTCACCAACAAGCAAAAAAACTCCTTAAGTGTATATGTGCAGTGATTCTAATAGACATACCATATAACAGTGCACGCTGGTGACAAATACCATATAACAGTGCACGCTGCTGACACATACGATATAACGGTGCACGCTGGTGACACATACCATATAATGGTGCACACTGGTGACACATACCATATAATCGTGCACACTGGTGACACATACCATATCATGGTGCACACTGGTGACACATACCATATAATGGTACACACTGGTGATACATACCATATAATGGTGCACACTGGTGACACATACCATATAACAGTGCACGCTGGTGACAAATACCATATAATGGTCCACACTGGTGATGCATACCATATAATCTTGCACACTGGTTACACATACCATATAATCGTGCACACTGGTGACACATACCATATCATGGTGCACACTGGTGATACATACCATATAATGGTGCACACTGGTGACACATACCATATAATGGTGCACACTGGTGATACATACCATATAACAGTGCACACTGATGATACATACCATATAATGGTGCACACTGATAACACATACCATATCATGGTGCACACTGATGACACATACCATATAATCGTGCACACTGGTGACACATATCATATACCGGTGCACACTGGTGGTACATACCATATCATGGTGCACACTGGTGACACATACCATATAATGGTGCACACTGGTGATACATACCATATAATGGTGCACACTGGTGACACATACCATATAACAGTGCACGCTGGTGACAAATACCATATAATGGTGCACACTGGTGATACATACCATATAATCTTGCACACTGGTGATACATACCATATAATCGTGCACACTGGTGACACATACCATATCATGGTGCACACTGGTGACACATACCATATAATCGTGCACACTGGTGACACATACCATATACCGGTGCACGCTGGTGGTACATACCATATCATGGTGCACACTAGTGAATGTTGGACGATCGATGATATGAGAATACCTGCTGTCACCAGTCTGCCCGCCTTTTCAGGCACAGATGTGTGATTATAGCGGTAATGACGCCGAAGCTGATTACAGGTAATAAGTAATAATTAGCAGTTATTAGAATATCATGTAGAATAATTAGCGGCTCCTGAGAAAGTAATGATGCGCGGGTCACACACAGGGTAGGACAAAGGAGGACTACAAGCACCAGCAGGTGCTCACTGATATTAACTGTGACACTGCTGGACACAAAAAGAAGTCACTGCTCCCAGCAGGCAGCAATCAGCATCCATTGTGGGGGCGCAGGGTCCGGGGTCTGCACAACCATCCCAGTATAACAACGAGCACCCCGGTATAATGACAAGAACCTCGGTATAACGACAAGCACCCCGGTATAAGGACAACCACTCGGGAATAACGATGAGTACCCAGGTATAATGACTATCACCCCGGTATACGGACGCCCACCCCGGTATAAGGATGAGCACCCAGTGTAACAACGAGCACCGTGGTATAACGACGACCACCCCAGTATAACAACGAGCACCCTGTGTAACAACGAGCACCCTGGTATAACGACGACCACCCCGGTATAACAACGAGCACCCTGGTATAACGACGACCACCCCAGTATAACAACGAGCACCCTGGTATAACGACGACCACCCCGGTATAAGGCCAAGCACCTGGTGTAACAACGAGCACCCTGGTATAACGACAACCACCTCAGTATAACAACGAGTACCCTGGTATAACGACGACCACCCCGGTATAACAACGAGCACCCGGTATAACGACGAACACCCCAGTATACGACGCCCACCCTGGTATAAGGACGAGCACCCCTGTGTATCAACGACCACCCCGGTATAACGACGACCACCCCAGTATACAGACACCCACCCTGGTATAAGGACGAGCACCCTGGTGTAACAACGAGCACTCCAGTATAATGACGACCACAAAAGTATAACGTCAAGAACCCCAGTATAACGACGATCACCCTGGTATATAGACGACCACCCCAGTATAACGATGAACTCAATATAACAATGAGCACACCGGTATAAGGACGAGCATGCTGGTGTAACAACGACCACCCCGGTATAACGACGTCCAAACCCGGCATAAGGACGAGCACCTTGGTATAAGGATGACCACACCAGTACAGCGACGACCACCCTGGTATAACGATGACCACCCCGGTATACTGAAGACCACCCCGGTAAATGACGAGCACTCCGGTATAATGACGAGCACCCCGGTATAACGATAAGCGCCCCGGCATAATGACGACCATCCCGGTATAAGGACGAGCACCCCGGTATAATGACAAGCATCCCGGTATAACAACAAACATCCCTGTATAAAGACGAGCACCCTGGTATAACGACAAGCACCCTGGTACAATGACAAGCACCCTGGTAAAACGACGACCACCCAAGTATAACGACAACCACCCTGGTATATAGACAACCAACCCAGTATAACGATGACCACCCCGGTATAACAACAAGTACCTCAGTATAATGACGGCAACCCCAGTATAAAGACGCCCACCTCAATATAACGATGACCACCTTGGTATAAAAACGAGCACCTCAGTATAAGGACACCCACCCCGGTATAAGGACAAACATGCCGGTGTAACAACGACCACCCCGGTATAATGATGACCACCCTGATATAACAACAAGCACCACAGTATAACAACAACCACCCCGGTATAAAGACACCCACCCCGGTATAAGGATGAGCATCCTGGTTTAACAATGAGCACTCCAGTAGAATGACAAGAACCCCAGTATAACGACGATCACCCTGGTATATTGACGACCACCCCAGTATAACGATGAACTCAATATAACAATGAGCACACCGGTATAAGGATGAGCATGCTGGTGTAACAATGACCACCCCGGTATACTGAAGACCACCCCGGTAAATGACGAGCACTCCGGTATAATGACGAGCACCCGGTATAATGACAAGCATCTCGGCATAATGACGACCATCCCAGTATAAGGACGAGCACCCCGGTATAACGACAAGCATCCTGGTATAACGACAAGCACTCCCTGTATAAAGACGGGCACCCTGGTATAACGACAAGCACCCTGGTACAATGACAAGCACCCTGGTATATAGACAGCCAACCCAGTATAACGATGACCACCCCGGTATAACAACAAGTACCTCAGTATAACGACGGCAACCCCAGTATAAAGACACCCACCTCGATATAACGATGACCACCTTGGTATAAAAACGAGCACCTCAGTATAAGGACACCCACCCCGGTATAAGGACAAGCATCCTGGTGTGACAACGACCACCCCGGTATAACGATGGCCACCCCGATATAACAACAAGCACCACGGTATAACAACAACCACGCCAGTATAAAGACGCCCACCCCGGTATAAGGACGAGCATCCTGGTGTAACAACGAGCACTCCAGTATAAGGACAGCCACCCCGGTATAACGACGAGCATGCCAGTGTAACAATGACCACCCCGGTATAACAACGATGACCCCAGTATCAGAACGAGCACCCTGTTATAAGGACGACCACCTCAGTACAGCGACAACCACCCCGATATAAGGACGACCACCCTGGTATAACGATGACCACCCCGGTATAACAACGACCACCCCAGTATACTCACGACCATCCCGGTAAACGACGAGCACCCCAGTATAACGACGAGCACCCCGGTATAATGACGAGCACCCCGGTATAATGACGAGCGTCCCGGTATAATGACGAGCGTCCCGGTATAACGACAAGCATCCCGGTGTAACAACGACCACCCCAGTATAACAACGACCACCTCGGTATAACAACGACCAACTTGGAATAAAGACGACCACCCCGGCATACTGACGAGCACCCCGATATACTGACGACCATCCCGGTATAACAACAACCTTCTCAGTGTAGCGACGATCAACCCGGTAAAATGACAAACACCCCAGTATAACAACGACCACCCCGGTATAAAGACGCCCACCTTAGTATAACAATGAGCACCCCAGTATAACAATGAGCACCCCAGTATAAAGTATAAGAATAGGAAACAGAGGGAGAGAATAGGAAACAGAGGAGGAGATTAGGAAACAGAGGAGGAGAATAGGAAACAAGAGGGAGAGAATAGGAAACAGAGGGAGAGAATAGGAAACAGAGGGAGAGAATAGGAAACAGAGGAGGAGAATAGGAAACAGAGGAGGAGAATAGGACACAGAGGGGAGAATAGGAAACAGAGGATAGGGAGAATAGGAAACAGAGGAGGAGATTAGGAAACAGAGGAGAGAATAGGAAACAAAAGGAGAGAATAGGAAACAGAGGAGAAAAGGAAACAGAGGGGAGAATAGGAAACAGAGGAGGAGAATAGGAAACAGAGGAGAGAATAGGAAACAGAGGAGGAGAATAGGAAACAGAGGAGGAGAAAAGGAAACAGAGGAGAGAATAGGAAACAGAGGAGGAGAATAGGAAACAGAGGAGAGAATAGGAAACAGAGGAGGAGAAAGGAAACAGAGGAGGAGAATAGGAAACAGAGGAGGAGAATAGGAAACAGAGGGGAGAATAGGAAACAGAGGAGGAGAATAGGAAACAGAGGAGAGAATAGGAAACAGAGGAGGAGAATAGGAAACAGAGGAGGAGAAAAGGAAACAGAGGAGAGAATAGGAAACAGAGGAGGAGAATAGGAAACAGAGGAGGAGAATAGGAAACAGAGGAGGAGAAAGGAAACAGAGGAGAGAATAGGAAACAGAGGGGAGAATAGGAAACAAAGGAGGAGAATAGGAAACAGAGGAGGAGAATAGGAAACAAAGGAGGAGAATAGGAAACAGAGGAGTAGAATAGGAAACAGAGGAGAGAATAGGAAACAGAGGGGAGAATAGGAAACAGAGGAGGAGAATAGGAAACAGAGGAGGAGAATAGGAAACAAAGGAGGAGAATAGGAAACAGAGGGAGAGAATAGAAAACAGAGGAGGAGAATAGGAAACAGAGGAGGAGAATAGGAAACAAAGGAGGAGAATAGGAAACAGAGGAGTAGAATAGGAAACAGAGGAGAGAATAGGAAACAGAGGGGAGAATAGGAAACAGAGGAGGAGAATAGGAAACAGAGGAGGAGAATAGGAAACAAAGGAGGAGAATAGGAAACAGAGGGAGAGAATAGAAAACAGAGGAGGAGAATAGGAAACAGAGGAGGAGAATAGGAAACAGAGAAGGAGAATAGGAAACAGAGGAGGAGAATAGGAAACAGAGGAGGAGAATAGGAAACAGAGGAGGAGAATAGGAAACAGAGGAGGAGAATAGGGATCTAGGGATCTATTTATCATCTATTATCTATTTATCATCTATTATCTATCATCTATGTAATTGTCATCCTAATCAATATTAAAAATTAGTAACATTAAATAATGTGAAGAATAATAAATGATCTTACTCGTACTATCTGTAGTAAAATTATACAGCCATTTTAGCATTTCGCGTTCACCTTTTTTCGTTCTCTATTCACTTTGGTGTTTATTTCTTTCATTTATATCATACATTTAGTTCATTAATCTGAATAATAAATGCATTTATAAAAGAATTTAAAACCCTGAGAGAATCTACAACCACAAATCAAGGAAAACATGGACAGAAACGAATTATTATCTGTGAAGATATGTGGTGGAGACATTGTACCTGTTGTTATTACATTGTACCTGTTGTTATTACATTGTATCTGGTAGTTTTATTATACAATATCTAATTCTCCCAGGTTCCACAGTGTCTGGCCTGATGATACATTGTATATTGGAGTCAGACCTGTGACATTCTCCCCAGTATCTGGAGCTGTGAGTCCATGATTATCTCTGTATCTATCATTTCTCACCATATTTCACTTTTCATCATGCAGATATAATTGTTCCATATGTCAGCCACCTGTACTATATGTCCCTGACCGGTGACTGTGCCATGTACAGAGCCCACAGGACATATCTGTGTATATTACATATGCAGTGAAACCTGTCCTGTGTGACAACAGTGTCCTCTTGTGAAATAGCAGAATTCAGGGTGAGGCAGCGAGCCCACCATATCAGTGCCAGCAGCGTGCCCTTCTCCGGGACACCCGTACACACTTCTGTCCACCGGTACATACAAGTAAATCTCAATAAATTAGAATATGATCAAACAGTGAATTTATTTCAGTAATTCAATACATAAAGCGAAACGCATATATTATCTAGAATCATTACACACAAAGTGATCTATTTCATGTGTTTATTTCTGTTAATGTTGATGATTATGGCTTTACAGCCAATGAAAAGCCAAAGGTCACTATCTCAGAAAATTAGAATAATTAACACAAAACACTTGCAAAGGTTTACTAAGCGTTTAAAATGGTCCCTTAGTCTGCTTCACAATCATGGGGAAGACTGCTGACTTGGCAAACGTCCAGATAGCAGTCATTGACACACTCCACAAGGAGGGTAAGCCACAAAAGAAGATTGCTGTGCACAGAGTGCTGTATCCAAGCATATTAATGGAAAGATGAAAGGAAGGAAACAGTGTGGTGAAAAATGGTACACAAGCCACCAAATAACCACAGCCTTGTACAGATTGATAAGAAGAAGGCATTCAAAAATGTGGGAGAGATTCACAAGGAGTGGAAGCTGCTGGAGTCAGAGCTTCAAGAGCCGCCAAACACTGATGTATCCAGGACATGGGCTACAACTGTCACATTCCTTGTGTCAAGACTCATGATCAATAGACAATGCAAGAAGTGTCTCACCTGGGCCAAGGAGAATAACTGCACTGTTGTCAGTGGTCCAAGGTGTATTCAGATGAAAGTAAATTTCACATCTCATTTAGAAATCAAGGAGCCAGAGTCTAGAAGAAGAGAGGAGAGGCCACAATCCAAGAGTCTGGAGGAAGAGTGGAGAGGCCACAATCCAAGAGTCTGGAGGAAGAGTGGAGAATCCACAATCCAAGAGTCTGGAGGAAGAGGGGAGAGGCCACAATCCAAGAGTCTGGAGGAAGAGTGGAGAGGCCACAATCCAAGAGTCTGGAGGAAGAGGGGAGAGGCCACAATCCAACAGTCTGGAGGAAGAGTGGAGAGGTCACAATCCAAGAGTCTGGGGGAAGAGTGGATAGGCCACAATCCAAGAGTCTGGAGGAAGAGTGGAGAAGCCACAATCCAAGAGTCTGGAGGAAGAGCGGAGAGACCACAATTCAAGAGTCTGGAGGAAGAGTGGAGAGGCCACAATCCAAGAGTCTGGAGGAAGAGGAGAGGACCACAATCCAAGAGTGTGGAGGAAGAGGGAGAGGCCACAATTCAAGAGTCTGGAGGAAGAGTGGAGAGGCCACAATCCAAGAGCTCTGGAGGAAGAGTGGAGAGGCCACAATCCAGAGTCTGGAGGAAGAGTGGAGAGGCCACAATTCAAGAGTCTAGAGGAAGAGTGGAGAGGCCACAATCCAAGAGTCTGGAGGAAGAGTGGAGAGAGCCACAATCCAAGAGTCTGGAGGAAGAGTGGAGAGGCCACAATCCAAGAGTCTGGAGGAAGAGTGGAGAGGCCACAATCCAGAGTCTGGAGGAAGAGTGGAGAGAGCCACAATTCAAGAGTCTAGAGGAAGAGTGGAGAGGCCACAATTCAAGAGTCTGAGGAAGAGTGGAGAGGCCACAATCCAAGAGTCTGGAGGAAGAGTGAAGAGGCACAATCCAAGAGTCTGGAGGAAGAGTGGAGAGGCCACAATCAAGAGTCTGGAGGAAGAGTGGAGAGGCCACAATCCAAGAGTCTGGAGGAAGAGTGGAGAGGCCACAATCCAAGAGTCTGGAGGAAGAGTGGAGAGGCCACAATCCAAGAGTCTGGAGGAAGAGTGGAGAGGCCACAATCCAAGAGTCTGGAGGAAGAGTGGAGAGGCCACAATCCAAGAGTCTGGAGGAAGAGTGGAGAGGCCACAATCCAAGAGTCTAGAGGAAGAGTGGATGAGAGGCCACAATCCAAGAGTCTGGAGGAAGAATGGAGAGGCCACAATCCAAGAGTTGGAGGAAGAGTGGAGAGGCCACAATCAAGAGAGTGGAGGGAAGAGTGGAGAGGCCACAATCCAAGAGTCTGGAGGAAGAGTGGAGAGGCCACAATCCAGAGTCTGGAGGAAGAGTGGAGAAGCCACAATCTAAGAGTCTGGAGGAAGAGTGGAGAGGCCACAATCCAAGAGTCTGGAGGAAGATGGAGAGGCCACAATCCAAGAGTTGGAGGAAGGAAGTGGAGAGGCCACAATCCAAGAGTCTGGAGGAAGAGTGGAGAGGCCACAATCCAAGAGTCTAGAGGAAGAGTGGAGAGGCCACAATCCAAGAGTCTGGAGGAAGAATGGGAGAGGCCACAATCCAAGAGTCTGGAGGAAGAGTGGAGAGGCCACAATCCAAGAGTCTGGAGGAAGAGTGGAGAGGCCACAATCCAAGAGTCTGGAGGAAGAGTGGGAGAGGACACAATTCAAGAGTCTGGAGGAAGAGTGGAGAGGCCACAATCCAGTCTGGAGGAAGAGTGGGAGAGGCCACAATCAAGAGTTGGGAGGAAGAGTGGAGAGGCCACAATTCAAGAGTCTAGGAGGAAGAGTGGAGAGGCCACAATCCAAGAGTCTAGAGGAAGACGGGAGAGGCACAATCCAAGAGTCTGGAGGAAGAGTGAGAGGCACAATCCAAGAGTCTGGAGGAAGAGTGGAGAGAGGCCACAATCCAAGAGTCTGGAAGAAAGGTGGAGAGGCCACAATCCAAGAGTCTAGAGGAAGAGTGGAGAGGCCACAATCCAAGAGTCTGGAGGAAGAGTGGAGAGGCCACAATCCAAAGAGTCTGGAGGAAGAGTGGAGGGCCACAATCCAAGAGTCTGGAGGAAGAGTGGAGAGGCCACAATCCAAGAGTCTGGAGGAAGATGGGAGAGGCCACAATCCAAGAGTTGGAGGAAGAGTGGAGAGGCCACAATCCAAGAGTGTGGAGGAAGAGTGGAGAGGCCACAATCCAAGAGTCTGGAGGAAGAGTGGAGAGGCCACAATCCAAGAGTCTGGAGGAAGAGTGGAGAGGCCACAATCCAAGAGTCTGGAGGAAGAGTGGAGAGGCCACAATCCAAGAGTCTGGAGGAAGAGTGGAGAGGCCACAATCCAAGAGTCTGGAGGAAGAGTGGAGAGGCCACAATCCAAGAGTTGGAGGAAGAGTGGAGAGGCCACAATCCAAGAGTCTGGAGGAAGAGTGGAGAGGCCACAATCCAAGAGTCTGGAGGAAGAGTGGAGAGGCCACAATCCAAGAGTCTGGAGGAAGAGTGGAGAGGCCACAATCCAAGAGTCTGGAGGAAGAGTGGAGAGGCCACAATCCAAGAGTTGGAGGAAGAGTGGAGGGGCCCCACAATCCAAAGAGTCTGGAGGAAGAGTGGAGAGGCCACAATCCAAGAGTCTGGAGGAAGAGTGGAGAGGCCACAATCCAAGAGTCTGGAGGAAGAGTGGAGAGGCCACAATCTCAAGAGTCTGGAGGAAGAGTGGAGAGGCCACAATCCAAGAGTCTGGAGGAAGAGTGGAGAGGCCACATTCCAAGAGTCTGGAGGAAGAGTGGAGAGGCCACAATCCAAGAGTCTGGAGGAAGAGTGGAGAGGCCACAATCCAAGAGTCTGGAGGGAAGAGTGGAGAGGCCACAATCTAAGAGTCTGGAGGAAGAGTGGAGAGGCCACAATCCAAGAGTCTGGAGGAAGAGTGGAGAGGCCACATTCCAAGAGTCTGGAGGAAGAGTGGAGAGGCCACAATCCAAAAGTCTGGAGGAAGAGTGGAGAGGCCACAATCCAAGAGTCTGGAGGAAGAGTGGAGAGGCCACAATCCAAGAGTCTGGAGGAAGAGTGGAGAGGTCACAATCCAAGAGTCTGGAGGAAGAGGGAGAGGCCACAATCCAAGAGTCTGGAGGAAGAGGCGGAGAGGCCACCAATCCAGAGTCTGGAGGAAGAGTGGGGAGAGGCACAATTCAAGAGTCTGGAGGAAGAGTGGAGAGGCCACAATCCAAGAGTCTGGAGGAAGAGCAGAGAGACCACAATCCAAGAGTCTGGAGGAAGAGTGGAGAGGCCACAATCCAAGAGTCTGGAGGAAGAGTGGAGAGGCCACAATCCAAGAGTCTGGAGGAAGAGTGGAGAGGCCACAATCCAAGAGTCTGGAGGAAGAGCAGAGAGACCACAATCCAGAGTCTGGAGGAAGAGCGGAGAGGCCACAATCCAAGAGTCTGGAGGGAAGAATGGAAGAGTTCAAACCTCTTGAGGTCTAGTGTGAAGTTTCCACTATCAGTGATGGTCTGGGCCATGTCATCTGCTGGTGTAGGTCCAGTGTGTTTTATCAAGACCAAAGTCAGCGCTGCCGTCTACCAGGACATTTTACAGCACTTTATGCTTCCCTCTGTCGCTTTTTGAAGATGAAAATGTCATTTTCCAGCAGGATGTGGCACCTGTCCACACTGCCAAAAGTACCAATACCTGTACCAGTGCTAACCACAGTATCACTGTGCTTGATTGGCAGCAAACTCGCCTGACCTAAACCCCATAGACAATCTATGTGAGACACCAGACCCAACAATGCAGACGAGCTGAAGGCTGTTATCAAAGCAACCTGGGCTTTCATAACACCTCTTCAGCCACAGGCTTATCTCCTCCCTGCCACACCGCATTGATGCCACAGGCTGATCGCCTCCATGCCACACCGCATTGATGCCACAGGCTTATCTCCTCCATGCCACACCACATTGATGCCACAGCCTGATCGCCTCCATGCCACACCACCTTGATGCCACAGGCTGATCACCTCCATGCCACACAGCATTGATGCCACAGGCTGATCACCTTCATGCCACGCACCTTGATGCCACAGGCTGATCACCTCCATGCCACGCAGCATTGATGTCACAGGCTGATCACCTCCATGCCACGCAGCATTGATGTCACAGGCTGATCACCTCCATGCCACGCAGCATTGATGCCACAGGCTGATCACCTCCATGCCACACAGCATTGATGTCACAGGCTGATCACCTCCATGCCACACAGCATTGATGCCACAGGCTGATCACCTCCATGCCACACCACATTGATGCCACAGGCTGATCACCTCCATGCCACACCGCATTGATGCCACAGGCTGATCACCTCCATGCCACGCCACCTTGATGCCACAGGCTGATCACCTCCATGCCACACAGCATTGATGTCACAGGCTGATCACCTCCATGCCACACCGCATTGATGCCACAGGCTGATCACCTCCATGCCACACCACCTTGATGCCACAGGCTGATCACCTCCATGCCACACAGCATTGATGCCACAGGCTGATCACCTTCATGCCACGCCACCTTGATGCCACAGGCTGATCACCTCCATGCCACACAGCATTGATGCCACAGCTGATCGCCTCCATGCCACACCACCTTGATGCCACAGGCTGATCACCTCCATGCCACACCGCATTGATGCCACAAGCTGATCGCCTCCATGCCACACCGCATTGATGCCACAGGCTTATCTCCTCCATGCCACACAGCATTGATGCCACAGGCTGATCACCTCCATGCCACGCAGCATTGATGCCACAGGCTGATCACCTCCATGCCACACAGCATTGATGCTACAGGCTGAGCACCTCCATGCCACACCGCATTGATGCCACAGGCTGATCGCCTCCATGCCACACCGCATTGATGCCACAAGCTGATCGCCTCCATGCCACACCGCATTGATGCCACAGGCTTATCTCCTCCATGCCACACAGCATTGATGCCACAGGCTGATCACCTCCATGCCACGCAGCATTGATGCCACAGGCTGATCGCCTCCATGCCACACAGCATTGATGCACAGGCTGAGCACCTCCATGCCACACGCATTGATGCCACAGGCTGATCGCCTCCATGCCACGCCACCTTGATGCCACAGGCTGATCACCTCCATGCCACACAGCATTGATGCCACAGCCTGATCGCCTCCATGCCACACCACCTTGATGCCACAGGCTGATCACCTCCATGCCACGCAGCATTAATGTCACAGGCTGATCACCTCCATGCCACGCAGCATTGATGTCACAGGCTGATCACCTCCATGCCACGCAGCATTGATGCCACAGGCTGATCACCTCCATGCCACGCAGCATTGATGCCACAGGCTGATCACCTCCATGCCACGCCACCTTGATGCCACAGGCTGATCACCTCCATGCCACACAGCATTGATGCCACAGGCTGATCACCTCCATACCGCACAGCATTGATGCCACAGGCTGATCACCTCCATGCCACACACATTGATGCCACAGGCTGATCACCTCCATGCCAACAGCATTGATGTCACAGGCTGATCACCTCCATGCCACACAGCATTGATGCCACAGGCTGATCACCTCCATGCCACACCACATTGATGCCACAGGCTGATCACCTCCATGCCACACCGCATTGATGCCACAGGCTGATCACCTCCATGCCACACCACCTTGATGCCACAGGCTGATCACCTCCATGCCACACAGCATTGATGTCACAGGCTGATCACCTCCATGCCACACCGCATTGATGCCACAGGCTGATCACCTCCATGCCACACCACCTTGATGCCACAGGCTGATCACCTCCATGCCACACAGCATTGATGCCACAGGCTGATCACCTTCATGCCACGCCACCTTGATGCCACAGGCTGATCACCTCCATGCCACGCAGCATTGATGTCACAGGCTGATCACCTCCATGCCACACTGCATTGATGTCACAGGCTGATCACCTCCATGCCACGCAGCATTGATGCCACAGGCTGATCACCTCCATGCCACGCAGCATTGATGCCACAGGCTGATCACCTCCATGCCACACAGCATTGATGCCACAGGCTGATCGCCTCCATGCCACACAGCATTGATGCCACAGGCTGATCACCTCCATACCGCACAGCATTGATGCCACAGGCTGATCACCTCCATGCCACACACATTGATGCCACAGGCTGATCACCTCCATGCCACACTGCATTGATGTCACAGGCTGATCACCTCCATGCCACACCGCATTGATGCCACAGGCTGATCGCCTCCATGCCACACAGCATTGATGCCACAGGCTGATCACCTCCATGCCACGCAGCATTGATGCCACAGCTGATCACCTCCATGCCACAACCGATTGATGCCACAGGCTGATCGCCTCATGCCACATCGCATTGATGCCACAAGCTGTCGCCTCCATGCACAACCGCATTGAGCCACAGGCTTATCTCCTCCATGCCACACGCATTGATGCCACAGGCTGATCACCTCCATGCCACACAGCATTGATGCACAGGCTGATCACTCCATGCCACGCAGCATTGATGCCACAGCTGATCACCTCCATGCCACACAGCATTGATGCCACAGGCTGATCACCTCCATGCCACGCAGCATTGATGCCACAGGCTGATCACCTCCATGCCACACAGCATTGATGCAAAAGGCTGAGCACTCCATGCCACACCGCATTGATGCCACAGCTGATCGCCTCCATGCCACGCACACTTGATGCCACAGGATGGAATCACCTCCATGCCACACAGCATGATGCCACAGCCTGATCGCCTCCATGCCTCACCACACTTGATGCCAAGGCTGATCACCTCCATGCCACACAGCATTGATGCCACAGGCTGATCACCTTCATGCCCACACTGCATTGATGCCACAAGCTGATCGCCTCCATGCCACACCGCATTGATGCCACAGGCTTATCTCCTCCATGCCACACCAGCATTGATGCCACAGGCTGAACACCTCCATGCCACGCAGCATTGATGCCACAGGCTGATCACCTCCATGCCACACTGCATTGATGTCACAGGCTGATCACCTCCATGCCACACAGCATTGATGCTACAGGCTGAGCACCTCCATGCCACACCGCATTGATGCCACAGGCTGATCGCCTCCATGCCACACCGCATTGATGCCACAAGCTGATCGCCTCCATGCCACACCGCATTGATGCCACAGGCTTATCTCCTCCATGCCACACAGCATTGATGCCACAGGCTGATCACCTCCATGCCACGCAGCATTGATGCCACAGGCTGATCGCCTCCATGCCACACAGCATTGATGCTACAGGCTGAGCACCTCCATGCCACACACCGCATTGATGCCACAGGCTGATCGCCTCCATGCCACGCCACCTTGATGCCACAGGCTGATCACCTCCATGCCACACCACCTTGATGCCACAGGCTGATCACCTCCATGCCACACAGCATTGATGCCACAGGCTGATCACCTTCATGCCACGCCACCTTGATGCCACAGGCTGATCACCTCCATGCCACGCAGCATTGATGTCACAGGCTGATCACCTCCATGCCACACTGCATTGATGTCACAGGCTGATCACCTCCATGCCACGCAGCATTGATGCCACAGGCTGATCACCTCCATGCCACGCAGCATTGATGCCACAGGCTGATCACCTCCATGCCACACAGCATTGATGCCACAGGCTGATCGCCTCCATGCCACACAGCATTGATGCCACAGGCTGATCACCTCCATGCCACACAGCATTGATGCCACAGGCTGATCACCTCCATACCGCACAGCATTGATGCCACAGGCTGATCACCTCCATGCCACACCACATTGATGCCACAGGCTGATCACCTCCATGCCACACAGCATTGATGTCACAGGCTGATCACCTCCATGCCACACCGCATTGATGCCACAGGCTGATCACCTCCATGCCACACAGCATTGATGCCACAGGCTGATCACCTCCATGCCACACCACATTGATGCCACAGGCTGATCACCTCCATGCCACACCGCATTGATGCCACAGGCTGATCACCTCCATGCACACCGCATTGATGTCACAGACTGATCACCTCCATGCCACACCACATTGATGTCACAGGCTGATCGCCTCCATGCCACGCCATCTTGATGCCACAGGCTGATCGCCTCCATGCCACACCGCATTGATGCCACAGGCTGATCACCTCCATGCCACACCGCATTGATGCCACAGGCTGATCACCTCCATGCCACACAGCATTGATGCCACAGGCTGATCACCTTCATGCCACGCCACCTTGATGCCACAGGCTGATCACCTCCATGCCACGCAGCATTGATGCCACAGGCTGATCACCTCCATGCCACACCACATTGATGTCACAGGCTGCTCGCCTCCATGCCACGCAGCATTGATGCCACAGGCTGATCGCCTCCATGCCACACCACATTGATGCCACAGGCTGATCACCTCCATGCCACGCAGCATTGATGCCACAGGCTGATCACCTCCATGCCACACCGCATTGATGCCACAGGCTGATCACCTCCATGCCACGCAGCATTGATGCCACAGGCTGATCACCTCCATGCCACACCACATTGATGTCACAGGCTGATCACCTCCATGCCACACAGCATTGATGTCACAGGCTGATCGCCTCCATGCCACACAGCATTGATGCCACAGGCTGATCACCTCCATGCCACACAGCATTGATGTCACAGGCTGATCACCTCCATGCCACACAGCATTGATGTCACAGGCTGATCACCTCCATGCCACACAGCATTGATGTCACAGGCTGATCTCCTCCATGCCACACAGCATTGATGCCACAGGCTGATCGCCTCCATTCTACACAGCATTGATGCCACAGGCTGATCGCCTCCATGCCACACTGCATCAGATGCCATAGGCTGATCGCCTCCATGCCACACCGCATTGATGCCACAGGCTGATCACCTCCATGCCACACAGCATTGATGCTACAGGCTGATCACCTCCATGCCACACAGCATTGATGTCACAGGCTGATCACCTCCATGCCACGCCGCATTGATGCCACAGGCTGATCACCTCCATGCCACACAGCATTGATGCTACAGGCTGATCACCTCCATGCCACACAGCATTGATGTCACAGGCTGATCACCTCCATGCCACGCCGCATTGATGCCACAGGCTGATCACCTCCATGCCACACTGCATTGATGTCACAGGCTGATCACCTCCATGCCACACAGCATTGATGTCACAGGCTGATCGCCTCCATGCCACACCGCATTGATGTCACAGGCTGATCGCCTCCATGCCACACAGCATTGATGTCACAGGCTGATCACCTCCATGCCACACAGCATTGATGCCACAGGCTGATCACCTCCATGCCACACAGCATTGATGTCACAGGCTGATCACCTCCATGCCACGCCACCTTGATGCCACAGGCTGATCACCTCCATGCCACGCAGCATTGATGTCACAGGCTGATCGCCTCCAGGCCACGCAGCATTGATGCCACAGGCTGATCACCTCCATGCCACACCACATTGATGCCACAGGCTGATCACCTCCATGCCACGCCACATTGATGCCACAGGCTGATCACCTCCATGCCACGCAGCATTGATGCCACAGGCTGATCACCTCCATGCCACGCCACCTTGATGCCACAGGCTGATCACCTCCATGCCACGCCACCTTGATGCCACAGGCTGATCACCTCCATGCCACGCCACATTGATGCCACAGGCTGATCACCTCCATGCCACGCAGCATTGATGCCACAGGCTGATCACCTCCATGCCACGCCACCTTGATGCCACAGGCTGATCACCTCCATGCCACGCCACCTTGATGCCACAGGCTGATCACCTCCATGCCACACAGCATTGATGTCACAGGCTGATCGCCTCCATGCCACACAGCATTGATGCCACAGGCTGATCACCTCCATGCCACACCGCATTGATGCCACAGGCTGATCACCTCCATGCCACACAGCATTGATGTCACAGACTGATCACCTCCATGCCACACCACATTGATGTCACAGGCTGATCGTCTCCATGCCACACCGCATTGATGCCACAGGCTGATCACCTCCATGCCACACCGCATTGATGCCACAGGCTGATCACCTCCATGCCACACTGCATTGATGCCACAGGCTGATCGCCTCCATGCCACACAGCATTGATGCCACAGGCTGATCGCCTCCATGCCACACCGCATTGATGCCACAGGCTGATCACCTCCATGCCACACAGCATTGATGCCACAGGCTGATCGCCTCCATGCCACACCGCATTGATGCAGGAATTCATGAAAAAGGACCCAACCAAGTATTGACTGCATTTACTGTACAGACTTTTAATTAGGACAACATTTATTACTTAAAAATCATTATTTCAGTTGATCTTATACAATATTCAAATTTTCTGAGATAACGACCTTTGGGTTTCCATAATCATCAACATTAACAGAAATACACACATGAACTAGCTCCCACTGTGTGTAATGAATCTATATAATAGATGTGGGTCACTTTATGTATTGAATTACTGATATAAATGATCTCTTTGATGATCTTCTGATCTCCTGTAGCTCTGTATCCCGGAGGACAGACGTCTGCTGACGGAGTCACATCATTCTGGACATATATAACATGTACCTGCCCCATAGATTGTGTATTGTTTAGTGATGATCGAATACCAAAATATTTGGATTGGGGTTATTTATACTGAATATTGTGTAATACTCGCGGATTTGTATCGAACAACGAATGGGAAATGCAAATAATTTTCTACTGGACCCTAAAAAGGGTCTGGAGCCTGAGGAAAAGGCTGAATGGGTGAGAAAGTGATGAGACAGAATGGGGAGAGCCTGGAGACTATGTCTCACTCACATATGTGGGAATAGCACTGCCGCACTATGTCACTACCAAACCTCACCTAAATCACATTTACCAGGACAAAGAGGTTCATAATCACTTGTATACAAAGCTGCATAACGTAGGGGGG
Source organism: Allobates femoralis (assembly GCA_033576535.1). Taxonomy (NCBI): domain Eukaryota; kingdom Metazoa; phylum Chordata; class Amphibia; order Anura; family Aromobatidae; genus Allobates; species Allobates femoralis. The sequence goes on from JARQOC010000003.1 coordinate 23,441,810, forward strand.
CCATGGCTCATACATTGTGGAGGTCTCTGTCATACTGTTCCCCGGCACTTTACAAGGCAGCTACGACACACCATGGTATTCTGGGCTTTACCCTCCTCTTCCTCCTCCACCATGGAATCATCATACCACCCTCACCCCACATTCTGAGAGGCAGCAGGGGTCCTGAAACCTGAATGTGGCCCTGTACTATACAGTTTGGAGGGGCCGCTGTCACTCTATACATTTGAGAAGGTCCTCACACATTCATTTGGGAGGGACATCTCTCACTTATTTATTTTGAAGGGACCTTACTTTATTCATTTTGGAGGTCCCTCACTCATTGGGAAGGTCCACAGGTGGCCCTGTGCCATAAATTCCCCTCCCTCCTCCTCCACGTCCTCCGCCTGGTCTGAATTCCCCTCCTCCTCCTCCTCCTCCAGGTCCTCCGCCTGGTCTGAATTCCCCTCCCTCCTCCTCCAGGTCTCCGCCTGGTCTGAATTCCCCTCCTCCTCCTCCAGGTCCTCCGCCTGGTCTGAATTCCCCTCCTCCTCCTCCTCCAGGTCCTCCGCCTGGTCTGAATACCCCTCCCTCCCCCTCCTCTAGGTCCTCCACCTGGTCTGAATTCCCCTCCCTCCTCCTCCAGGTCCTCCGCCTGGTCTGAATTCCCCTCCCTCCTCCTCCTCTAGGTCCTCCGCCTGGTCTGAATTCCCCTCCCTCCTCCTCATCCAGGTCCTCGGCCTGGTCTGAATTCCCCTCCTCCCTCCTCCTCCAGGTCCTCCGCCTGGTCTGAATTCCCCTCCTCCTCCTCCAGGTCCTCCGCCTGGTCTGAATTCCCCTCCCTCCTCCTCCAGGTCCTCCGCCTGGTCTGAATTCCCCTCCTCCTCCTCCAGGTCCTCCGCCTGGTCTGAATTCCCCTCCCTCCTCCTCCAGGTCCTCGGCCTGGTCTGAATTCCCCTCCTCCCTCCTCCTCCAGGTCCTCCGCCTGGTCTGAATTCCCCTCCCTCCTCCTCCAGGTCCTCCGCCTGGTCTGAATTCCCCTCCTCCTCCTCCAGGTCCTCCGCCTGGTCTGAATTCCCCTCCCTCCTCCTCCAGGTCCTCCGCCTGGTCTGAATTCCCTCCCTCCTCCTCATCCAGGTCCTCCGCCTGGTCTGAATTCCCCTCCTCCTCCTCCAGGTCCTCCGCCTGGTCTGAATTTCCCTCCCTCCTCCTCATCCAGGTCCTCCGCCTGGTCTGAATTCCCCTCCTCCTCCTCCTCCAGGTCCTCCGCCTGGTCTGAATTCCCCTCCTCCCTCCTCCTCCAGGTCCTCCGCCTGGTCTGAATTTCCCTCCTCCTCCAGGTCCTCCGCCTGGTCTGAATTCCCCTCCTCCCTCCTCCTCCAGGTCCTCCGCCTGGTCTGAATTCCCCTCCTCCCTCCTCCTCCAGGTCCTCCGCCTGGTCTGAATTCCCCTCCCTCCACCTCCTCCAGGTCCTCCTCCTGGTCTGAATTCCCCTCCTCCCTCCTCCTCCAGGTCCTCCGCCTGGTCTGAATTCCCCTCCTCCCTCCTCCTCCAGGTCCTCCGCCTGGTCTGAATTCCCTCCTCCTCCTCCAGGTCCTCCGCCTGGTCTGAATTCCCCTCCCTCCTCCTCCAGGTCCTCCGCCTGGTCTGAATTCCCCTCCCTCCTCCTCCAGGTCCTCCGCCTGGTCTGAATTTCCCTCCTCCTCCAGGTCCTCCGCCTGGTCTGAATTCTCCTCCTCCCTCCTCCTCCAGGTCCTCCGCCTGGTCTGAATTCCCCTCCTCCTCCTCCAGGTCCTCCGCCTGGTCTGAATTCCCCTCCTCCTCCTCCAGGTCCTCCGCCTGGTCTGAATTCCCCTCCTCCTCCTCCAGGTCCTCCGCCTGGTCTGAATTCCCCTCCTCCTCCAGGTCCTCCGCCTGGTCTGAATTCTCCTCCTCCCTCCTCCTCCAGGTCCTCCGCCTGGTCTGAATTCCCCTCCTCCTCCTCCAGGTCCTCCGCCTGGTCTGAATTCCCCTCCCTCCTCCTCCAGGTCCTCCGCCTGGTCTGAATTCCCCTCCCTCCTCCTCCAGGTCCTCCGCCTGGTCTGAATTCCCCTCCCTCCTCCTCCAGGTCCTCCGCCTGGTCTGAATTCTCCTCCTCCCTCCTCCTCCAGGTCCTCCGCCTGGTCTGAATTCCCCTCCTCCTCCTCCAGGTCCTCCGCCTGGTCTGAATTCCCCTCCCTCCTCCTCCAGGTCCTCCGCCTCGGGTCTGAATTCCCCTCCCTCCTCCTCCAGGTCCTCCGCCTGGTCTGAATTCCCCTCCTCCTCTCAGGTCCTCCGCCTGGTCTGAATTCCCCTCCTCCTCCAGGTCCTCCGCCTGGTCTGAATTCTCCTCCTCCTCCCAGGTCCTCCGCCTGGTCTGAATTCCCCTCCCTCCTCCTCCTCTAGGTCCTCCGCCTAGTCTGAATTCCCCTCCTCCTCCTCCAGGTCCTCCGCCTGGTCTGAATTCCCCTCCCTCCTCCTCCTCCAGGTCCTCCGCCTGGTCTGAATTCCCCTCCTCCTCCTCCAGGTCCTCCGCCTGGTCTGAATTCCCCTCCTCCTCCAGGTCCTCCGCCTGGTCTGAATTCCCCTCCTCTCTCCAGGTCCTCCGCCCTGGTCTGAATTCTCCTCCTCCTCCAGGTCCTCCGCCTGGTCTGAATTCCCCTCCCTCCTCCTCCTCTAGGTCCTCCGCCTAGTCTGAATTCCCCTCCTCCTCCTCCAGGTCCTCCGCCTGGTCTGAATTCCCCTCCCTCCTCCTCCTCTAGGTCCTCCCCTAGTCTGAATTCCCCTCCTCCTCCTCCAGGTCCTCCGCCTAGTCTGAATTCCCCTCCTCCTCCTCCAGGTCCTCCGCCTAGTCTGAATTCCCCTCCTCCTCCTCCAGGTTCTCCGCCTGGTCTGAATTCCCCTCCCTCCTCCTCCTCCAGGTCCTCCGCCTGGTCTGAATTCCCTCCTCCCTCCTCCTCCAGGTCCTCCGCCTGGTCTGAATTCCCCTCCTCCTCCTCCAGGTCCTCCGCCTGGTCTGAATTCCCCTCCCAATCAGTCCCACATTGAAGCTGCACAGACTCATCTAGATATCTTCCATTATTATGATTCAATAATCATCATCTTCCAGATAATCCAATAATCGGATCTCATAGAACTTATCAAGAGACTGAAAGAAGGATATGAAATCTGGACACGTCTCATCTCTGTCCAGTGATGGGCGAATACCACAATGTTCTGGTTATTGTTACCAATACATCAGAAATAACAAACATAACACACGAGAGGCGCGACCATCAATGGCCGATATGAGGGCGGCGCTATAGAAAGTGGCGCTATAGAAAGTGGCGCTATAGAAAGTGGCCACGCTGTCTGTGGAGTGAAGATATGGAGGACAGAGGTAGAATATAGTCAGAGTCTGTGAATATCTAGACTGATGGCGACTCCACAACCAGACTGATGAAGACTCCACAACCAGACTGATGGCCACTCCACAACCAGACTGATGGCCACTCCACAACCAGACTGATGACGACTCCACAACCAGACTGATGACGACTCCACAACCAGACTGATGACGACTCCACAACCAAACTGATGACGACTCCACAACCAGACTGATGGTGACTCCACAACCAGACTGATGACGACTCCACAACCAGACTGATGGCGACTCCACAACCAGACTGATGGGGACTCCACAACCAGACTGATGGCGACTCCACAACCAGACTGATGACGACTCCACAACCAGACTGATGACGACTCCACAACCAGACTGATGGCCACTCCACAACCAGACTGATGACGACTCCACAACCAGACTGATGGTGACTCCACAACCAGACTGATGGCCACTCCACAACCAGACTGATGACGACTCCACAACCAGACTGATGACGACTCCACAACCAGACTGATGGCGACTCCACAACCAGACTGATGGCGACTCCACAACCAGACTGATGGCCACTCCACAACCAGACTGATGGCCACTCCACAACCAGACTGATGGTGACAACACAACCAGACTGATGGCGACTCCACAACCAGACTGATGGCCACTCCACAACCAGACTGATGGCGACTCCACAACCAGACTGATGGCCACTCCACAACCAGACTGATGGCGACTCCACAACCAGACTGATGGCCACTCCACAACCAGACTGATGGCCACTCCACAACCAGACTGATGGCGACTCCACAACCAGACTGATGACGACTCCACAACCAGACTGATGGCGACTCCACAACCAGACTGATGGGGACTCCACAACCAGACTGATGGCGACTCCACAACCAGACTGATGACGACTCCACAACCAGACTGATGACGACTCCACAACCAGACTGATGGCCACTCCACAACCAGACTGATGGCGACTCCTCAACCAGACTGATGGCCACTCCACAACCAGACTGATGGCGACTCCACAACCAGACTGATGGCGACTCCACAACCAGACTGATGGCGACTCCACAACCAGACTGATGGTGACTCCACAACCAGACTGATGGCCACTCCACAACCAGACTGATGGTGACAACACAACCAGACTGATGGCGACTCCACAACCAGACTGATGACGACTCCACAACCAGACTGATGGCGACTCCACAACCAGACTGATGACGACTCCACAACCAGACTGATGGTGACTCCACAACCAGACTGATGGCCACTCCACAACCAGACTGATGACGACTCCACAACCAGACTGATGGCCACTCCACAACCAGACTGATGGCCACTCCACAACCAGACTGATGGCGACTCCACAACCAGACCGATGGCGACTCCACAACCAGACTGATGGCCACTCCACAACCAGACTGATGGCGACTCCACAACCAGACTGATGGCGACTCCACAACCAGACTGATGGCCACTCCACCACCAGACTGATGGCCACTCCACAACCAGACTGATGACGACTCCACAACCAGACTGATGGCCACTCCACAACCAGACTGATGGCCACTCCACAACCAGACTGATGACGACTCCACAACCAGACTGATGACGACTCCACAACCAGACTGATGACGACTCCACAACCAGACTGATGGCGACTCCACAACCAGACTGATGGCCACTCCACAACCAGACTGATGGCCACTCCACAACCAGACTGATGGTGACTCCACAACCAGACTGATGGCGACTCCACAACCAGACTGATGGCGACTCCACAACCAGACTGATGGCGACTCCACAACCAGACTGATGGCCACTCCACAACCAGACTGATGGTGACTCCACAACCAGACTGATGGCCACTCCACAACCAGACTGATGGCGACTCCACAACCAGACTGATGGCCACTCCACAACCAGACTGATGACGACTCCACAACCAGACTGATGGTGACTCCACAACCAGACTGATGGTGACTCCTCAACCAGACTGATGTGACTCCACAACCAGACTGATGGCCACTCCACAACCAGACTGATGAGACTCCACAACCAGACTGATGGCATCACAACCAGACTGATGCGACTCCACAACCAGACTGATGGCGACTCCTCAACCAGACTGATGGCACTCCACAACCAGACTGATGGACGACTCCACAACCAGACTGATGCCACTCCACAACCAGACTGATGGCGACTCCACAACCAGACTGATGGCACTCCACAACCAGACTGATGACGACTCCACAACCAGACTGATGGTGACTCCACAACCAGACTGATGGTGACTCCTCAACCAGACTGATGGTGACTCCACAACCAGACTGATGGCCACTCCACAACCAGACTGATGGAGACTCCACAACCAGACTGATGGCCACTCCACAACCAGACTGATGACGACTCCACAACCAGACTGATGACGACTCCACAACCAGACTGATGGGACTCCTCAACCAGACTGATGGCGACTCCACAACCAGACTGATGGCCACTCCACAACCAGACTGATGGCGACTCCACACCAGACTGATGGCGACTCCACAACCAGACTGATGGCACTCCACAACCAGACTGATGGCGACTCCACAACCAGACTGATGGCGACTCCACAACCAGACTGATGGCCACTCCACAACCAGACTGATGGGACTCCACAACCAGATGATGGCGACTCCACAACCAGACTGATGGCGACTCCACAACCAGACTGATGGCCACTCCACAACCAGACTGATGACGACTCCACAACCAGACTGATGGCACTCCACAACCAGACTGATGGCGACTCCACAACCAGACTGATGGCACTCCACAACCAGACTGATGAGACTCCACAACCAGACTGATGGCGACTCCACAACCAGACTGATGCGACTCCACAACCAGACTGATGGCACTCCACATCCAGACTGATGGCCACTCCACAACCAGACTGATGGCGACTCCACAATCCAGACTGATGGCACTCCACAACCAGACTGATGGCGACTCCACAACCAGACTGATGGCGACTCACACAATACCCAGAACTGATGACAGACTCCACAACCAGACTGATGGCACTCCACAACCAGACTGATGGCCACTCCACAACCAGACTGATGGCCACTCCAAACCAGACTGATGGCACTCCACAACCAGACTGATGCGACTCCACAACCAGACTGATGGCGACTCCACAACCAGACTGATGCGACTCCACAACCAGACTGATGGCGACTCCACAACCAGACTGATGGCCACTCCACAACCAGACTGATGACGACTCCACAACCAGACTGATGGCGACTCCACAACCAGACTGATGGACTCCACAACCAGACTGATGGCGACTCCACAACCAGACTGATGGCACTCCACAACCAGATGATGGCACTCCACAACCAGACTGATGGCGACTCCACAACCAGACTGATGGCGACTCCACAACCAGACTGATGGCGACTCCACAACCAGACTGATGAGACTCCACAACCAGACTGATGGGACTCCACAACCAGACTGATGGCGACTCCACAACCAGACTGATGGGACTCCACAACCAGACTGATGGCGACTCCACAACCAGACTGATGGAGACTCCACATCCAGACTGATGGCGACTCCACAACCAGACTGATGGCGACTCCACACCAGACTGATGGCACTCCACAACCAGATGATGAGACTCCACAACAGACTGATGGCGACTCCACAACAGACTGATGGCACTCACACAAGGACACAACAGACTGATGAGACTCCACAACAGATGATGGCGACTCCACAACCAGATGATGGCCACTCCACAACCAGACTGATGACGACTCCACAACCAGACTGATGGCTACTCCACAACCAGACTGATGACGACTCCACAACCAGACTGATGGCGACTCCACAACCAGACTGATGAAGACTCCACAACCAGACTGATGGCGACTCCACAACCAGACTGATGGCGACTCCTCAACCAGACTGATGGCGACTCCACACCAGACTGATGACGACTCCACAACCAGACTGATGGCGACTCCACAACCAGACTGATGGCCACTCCACAACCAGACTGATGGCGACTCCACAACCAGACTGATGGCACTCCACAACCAGACTGATGGCGACTCCACAACCAGACTGATGGGCGACTCCACAACCAGACTGATGGCGACTCCACAACCAGACTGATGGACGACTCCACAACCAGACTGATGGCACTCCACAACCAGACTGATGGCCACTCCACAACCAGATGATGGCGACTCCACAACCAGACTGATGGCACTCCACAACCAGACTGATGACGACTCCACAACCAGACTGATGGCGACTCCACAACCAGACTGATGGCGACTCCACAACAGACTGATGACGACTCCACAACCAGACTGATGGCGACTCCACAACCAGACTGATGACGACTCCACAACCAGACTGATGGGACTCCACAACCAGACTGATGGCCACTCCACAACCAGACTGATGGACTCCACAACCAGACTGATGGCGACTCCACAACCAGACTGATGGCGACTCCACAACCAGACTGATGACGACTCCACAACCAGACTGATGGCGACTCCACAACCAGACTGATGGCGACTTTACAACCAGACTGATGGCGACTCCACAACCAGACTGATGGTGACTCCACAACCAGACTGATGACGACTCCACAACCAGACTGATGGCGACTCCACAACCAGACTGATGGCCACTCCACAACCAGACTAATGACGACTCCACAACCAGACTGATGGCGACTCCACAACCAGACTGATGGCGACTCCACAACCAGACTGATGGCGACTCCACAACCAGACTGATGGCGACTCAACAACCAGACTGATGGCGACTTTACAACCAGACTGATGGCGACTCCACAACCAGACTGATGGTGACTCCACAACCAGACTGATGGTGACTTCACAACCAGAGGTGGCAGGCCCTGGTACAGAGCTCAGGTAAAGGGTTCAGGGTGGCAGTGCCCATGTCTATATGTATAAGGCTGCTGCCACCTGTACAGGATATTACTCCAGGCTCTCGAGCCTTCAAGAAATGGATCCCTGCAGACCCACAATATTTTATTTTTACATTTTTATGATATTAAAGGGAAGCAACAATTTAGGGAAAGAGACAGTTGTCTCATTGAGGACCCCGGACAACCCAGCAATGTTCTTTGTTAGACAATCTTTAAGCTAGCTTACAACACAACATTGTGGGTGACTTAGGGTTACTGTCACCCGGGGGGCTCGCAAAGTAATGGGGAAATCCAACCTTTGCTTACTTTTATCAGTCACCTGTCTGCATTTTCCAATGACAGCCGCGTCACCTATCTGTTATTACCCCCCCCCCCCCCCCGCAATAAACCCGCTGAAACAACACATTAGCAGCAGGGCAGGCCAGAACCTCTAAGGCTCACAAGGAGAGGTCGGGCCAAGTGTGCAGTTTAGACATCTAATAATAAATGGCACTAAAGCATCAGGAAGGACACAGGTATGGTTACTTAAGTACTCCTTCATCTTGGTCAACTTCTCCTTCCTTGTCATAGTTGCCCCACTCTCCTCACCTACTGTATCCTCACCCCTCCCTTGTAGACTGTGAGCCCTCATGGGCAGGGTCCTCTCTTCTCACCTACTGTATCCTCACCCATCACTTGTAGACTGTGAGCCCTCATGGGCAGGGTCCTCTCTTCTCACCTACTGTATCCTCACCCATCCCTTGTAGACTGTGAGCCCTCATGGGCAGGGTCCTCTCTCCTCACCTAGTGTATCCTCACCCATCCCTTGTAGACTGTGAGCCCTCATGGGCAGGGTCCTCTCTCCTCACCTACTGTATCCTCACCCATCCCTTGTAGACTGTGAGCCCTCGTGGGCAGGGTCCTCTCTCCTCACCTACTGTATCCTCACCCATCCCTTGTAGACTGTGAGCCCTCGTGGGCAGGGTCCTCTCCCCTCACCTACTGTATCCTCACCCATCCCTTGTAGACTGTGAGCCCTCGTGGGCAGGGTCCTCTCTCCTCACCTAGTGTATCCTCACCCATCCCTTGTAGACTGTGAGCCCTCGTGGGCAGGGTTCTCTCTCCTCACCTACTGTATCCTCACCCCTCCCTTGTAGACTGTGAGCCCTCATAGGCAGGGTCCTCTCTCCTCACCTACTGTATCCTCACCCCTCCCTTGTAGACTGTGAGCCCTCATGGGCAGGGTCCTCTCTCCTCACCTAGTGTATCCTCACCCATCCCTTGTAGACTGTGAGCCCTCATAGGCAGGGTCCTCTCTCCTCACCTACTGTATCCTCACCCCTCCCTTGTAGACTATGAGCCCTCGTGGGCAGGGTCCTCTCTCCTCACCTAGTGTATCCTCACCCATCCCTTGTAGACTGTGAGCCCTCGTGGGCAGGGTCCTCTCTCCTCACCTAGTGTATCCTCACCCATCCCTTGTAGACTGTGAGCCCTCGCGGGCAGGGTCCTCTCTCCTCACCTAGTGTATCCTCACCCATCCCTTGTAGACTGTGAGCCCTCGTGGGCAGGGTCCTCTCCCCTCACCTACTGTATCCTCACCCCTCCCTTGTAGACTGTGAGCCCTCATGGGCAGGGTCCTCTCTCCTCACCTAGTGTATCCTCACCCATCCCTTGTAGACTGTGAGCCCTCATAGGCAGGGTCCTCTCTCCTCACCTACTGTATCCTCACCCCTCCCTTGTAGACTGTGAGCCCTCGTGGGCAGGGTCCTCTCTCCTCACCTAGTGTATCCTCACCCATCCCTTGTAGACTGTGAGCCCTCGCGGGCAGGGTCCTCTCTCCTCACCTACTGTATCCTCACCCCTCCCTTGTAGACTGTGAGCCCTCATGGGCAGGGTCCTCTCTCCTCACCTACTGTATCCTCACCCCTCCCTTGTAGACTGTGAGCCCTCATGGGCAGGGTCCTCTCTCCTCACCTAGTGTATCCTCACCCATCCCTTGTAGACTGTGAGCCCTCGTGGGCAGGATCCTCTCCCCTCACCTAATGTATCCTCACCCATCCCTTGTAGACTGTGAGCCCTCGCGGGCAGGGTCCTCTCTCCTCACCTACTGTATCTTCACCCATCCCTTGTAGACTGTGAGCCCTCGTGGGCAGGTCCTCTCTCCTCACCTACTGTATCCTCACCCATCCCTTGTAGACTGTGAGCCCTCGTGGGCAGGGTCCTCTCTCCTCACCTACTGTATCCTCACCCATCCCTTGTAGACTGTGAGCCCTCGTGGGCAGGGTCCTCTCTCCTCACCTACTGTATCTTCACCCATCCCTTGTAGACTGTGAGTCCTCACAGGCAGGGTCCTCTCTCCTCACCTACTGTATCATCACCCATCCCTTGCAGACTGTGAGTCCTCACAGGCAGGGTCCTCTCTCCTCACCTACTGTATCCTCACCCATCCCTTGTAGACTGTGAGCCCTCGTGGGCAGGGTCCTCTCTCCTCACCTACTGTATCCTCACCCATCCCTTGTAGACTGTGAGCCCTCATGGGCAGGGTCCTCTCTCACCTACTGTATCCTCACCCATCCCTTGTAGACTGTGAGCCCTCGTGGGCAGGGTCCTCTCTCCTCACCTACTGTATCCTCACCCATCCCTTGTAGACTGTGAACCCTCATGGGCAGGGTCCTCTCTTCTCACCTACTGTATCCTCACCCATCCCTTGTAGACTGTGAGCCCTCATGAGCAGGGCCCTCTCTCCTCCTTTACCTGCCTGTGCCTAGTATTGCTCATCTACTCTATAATTGCCGTAGGCAAAATCGTGTCGGCCCCCGAAATCGCCGTGGCTATGTCACACTGTGACGTCACCACGCGCGAGCAATGGCCGCGAAGCGGCCATTGCGAGTCGCTGGCCGAAAATAGAACCAGAGGCTCGGCCACAAACTTAGCGATTTACCGCTGAGGTAGCGCGAGCAATGGCCGCGAGGCCATTGCGAGTCGCTACCTCAGCCGCCGCACTTGCCGCAAGTCTCCCTATACTTTGTATGGGGATCCATTGCGAGTCACTGTGTAGCGCGTGCAATGGCCGCGAGGCCATTGCGAGTCTACTTGCGGCGCGGTTGCGGTAATCCCCATAGAAAGTATAGGGCGAGTTGCTACTTTGTGTTCTAAGACCCTTACAACATAATAGTTCAATTTTCCTTAAATGATATCAACCATACAAATATATGTAGTTGGTGTAAAGATGTCATTGGAATAATTGGATTATTATTTGAAAATCTTAAAATAAATTTAAAAATAATCTAGACACCCGATGCATTTGCATCGGGCTCACAGCTAGTTATTATTATACTTGTCTAGGTATGCCCCTTTTCACATGTAAAGCACTATGGAATAAATGGTGCCATAATACTAATAATACATATACTCATTAGTTATAGCTATAAATGTATCATCCATTGTCATCTTCACTTGTTACTATAATCAAAGAGAAGTTACCATCACTCATAGATATGAACTAATAAATCCATCAACCATTGACAAGTACTACGGTAATTAATGACAGAATATGTCCATCACCCATAGGTACTCATCATAATGACACAGTATTACCACACAGACCCTGTATCCATCACCCATAGACGCTCATCATCACTAATGACACAATATTATCACACAGACCCTGTATCCATCACCCATAGGTACTCATCATCACTAATGACACAGTGTTATCACACATACCCTGCACCCATAGACACTCATCATCCATAATGACACAGTATTATCACACAGACCCTGTATCCATCACCCATAGACACTCATCATCACTAATGACAGTATTATCACACAGATCCTGTATCCATGACCAATAGACACTCATGATCACTAATGACAGTATTATCACACAGATCCTGTATCCATCACCCATAGACACTCATCATCACTAATGGCACAGTATTATCACACAGACCCTGTATCCATCCCCATAGACACTCATCATCCATAATGACACAGTATTATCACACAGACCCTGTATCCATCACCCATAGACGCTCATCATCCATAATGACACAGTATTATCACACATACCCTGTATCCATCACCCATAGACGCTCATCATCCATAATGACACAGTATTATCACACAGACCCTGTATCCATCACCCATAGACACTCATCATCACTAATGGCACAGTATTATCACACAGACCCTGTATCCATCACCCATAGACACTCATCATCCATAATGACACAGTATTATCACACAGACCCTGTATCCATCACCCATTGACACTCATCATCCATAATGACACAGTATTATCACACAGACCCTGTATCCATCACCCATAGACACTCATCATCCATAATGACACAGTATTATCACACAGACCCTGTATCCATCACCCATAGACGCTCATCATCCATAATGACACAGTATCATCACACAGACCCTGTATCCATCACCCATTGACACTCATCATCCATAATGACACAGTATTATCACACATACCCTGTATCCATCACCCATAGACGCTCATCATCCATAATGACACAGTATTATCACACAGACCCTGTATCCATCACCCATAGACACTCATCATCCATAATGACACAGTATTATCACACAGACCCTGTATCCATCACCCATAGACGCTCATCATCCATAATGACACAGTATTATCACACAGACCCTGTATCCATCACCCATAGACACTCATCATCCATAATGACACAGTATTATCACACAGACCCTGTATCCATCACTCATAGACACTCATCATCCATAATGACACAGTATTATCACACAGACCCTGTATCCATCACTCATAGACACTCATCATCCATAATGACACAGTATCATCACACAGACCCTGTATCCATCACCATAGACACTCATCGTCCATAATGACACAGTATTATCACACAGACCCTGTATCCATCACCCATAGACACTCATCATCCATAATGACACAGTATTATCACACATAGAATATAGAACATATTACAGTCTGATATCAAGCATGTACATTGACAGAATGATGGGGGTTCTTCTTCTAATGATGGGGGTCCTCCTTCTAATTATGAGTGTCCTCCTCCTAATAATAATGGTCCTCCATCTAATGATGGGTTCTCCTCCTTATGATGGGGGTCTTCTTCCTAATGATGGGCAGGCATCCTCCTCCTAATGATATGGTCTTCCTCCTAATGTTAGGGGGTCCTCCTAATGATGGGGGTCCTCCTTCTAATGATGTGCATCCTCCTCCTAATGATGGAGATCCTCACACTAATGATGAGGGTCCTCCTCCTAATGATGGGGGTTTTCTTCCTAATGATGGATGTTTTCCTCCTTATGATGGGGGTCGTCCTCTTAATGATAGGGGTCTTCCTCTTAATTATGGGGGTCTTCCTCCTTATGATGGGAGCTTCCTCCTTATCATGGGGGTCTTTCTCCTAATGATGAGGGTCCTCCTCCTAATGATGGGCATCTTCCTAATGATGGTGGTTTTCTTACTAATGATGGGGGTCCTCCTCCTAATGATGGGGGTCCTCCTCCTAATTATGGGGGTCCTCCTCCTAATTACGGGTGTCTTCCTCCTTATGATTGGGGTCTTTCTCCTAATGATGAGGGTCCTCCTCCTAATGATGGGCATCTTCCTAATGATGGTGGTTTTCTTACTAATGATGGGGGTCCTCCTCCTAATTACGGGGGTCCTCCTCCTAATTACGGGTGTCTTCCTCCTTATGATTGGGGTCTTTCTCCTAATGATGAGGGTCCTCCTCCTAATGATGGGCATCTTCCTAATGATGGTGGTTTTCTTACTAATGATGGGGGTCCTCCTCTTAATGATGGGGGTCCTCCTCCTAATTACGGGGGTCCTCCTCCTAATTACGGGTGTCTTCCTCCTTATGATTGGGGTCTTTCTCCTAATGATGAGGGTCCTCCTCCTAATGATGGGCATCTTCCTAATGATGGTGGTTTTCTTCCTAATGATGGGGGTCCTCCTCCTAATAATGGGGGTCCTCTTCCTAATGATGGGGGTCCTCCTCCTAATTACGGGTGTCTTCCTCCTTATGATTGGGGTCTTTCTCCTAATGATGAGGGTCCTCCTCCTAATGATGGGCATCTTCCTAATGATGGTGGTTTTCTTACTAATGATGGGGGTCCTCCTCCTAATGATGGGGGTCCTCCTCCTAATTATGGGGGTCCTCCTCCTAATTACGGGTGTCTTCCTCCTTATGATTGGGGTCTTTCTCCTAATGATGAGGGTCCTCCTCCTAATGATGGGCATCTTCCTAATGATGATGGTTTTCTTACTAATGATGGGGGTCCTCCTCCTAATGATGGGGGTCCTCCTCCTAATTACGGGGGTCCTCCTCCTAATTACGGGTGTCTTCCTCCTTATGATTGGGGTCTTTCTCCTAATGATGAGGGTCCTCCTCCTAATGATGGGCATCTTCCTAATGATGGTGGTTTTCTTACTAATGATGGGGGTCCTCCTCCTAATGATGGGGGTCCTCCTCCTAATTACGGGGGTCCTCCTCCTAATTACGGGTGTCTTCCTCCTTATGATTGGGGTCTTTCTCCTAATGATGAGGGTCCTCCTCCTAATGATGGGCATCTTCCTAATGATGGTGGTTTTCTTACTAATGATGGGGGTCCTCCTCTTAATGATGGGGGTCCTCCTCCTAATTACGGGGGTCCTCCTCCTAATTACGGGTGTCTTCCTCCTTATGATTGGGGTCTTTCTCCTAATGATGAGGGTCCTCCTCCTAATGATGGGCATCTTCCTAATGATGGTGGTTTTCTTCCTAATGATGGGGGTCCTCCTCCTAATAATGGGGGTCCTCTTCCTAATGATGGGAGTCCTCCTCCTAATTACGGGTGTCTTCCTCCTTATGATTGGGGTCTTTCTCCTAATGATGAGGGTCCTCCTCCTAATGATGGGCATCTTCCTAATGATGGTGGTTTTCTTCCTAATGATGGGGGTCCTCCTCCTAATAATGGGGGTCCTCTTCCTAATGATGGGGGTCCTCCTAATGATGGGGGTCCTCCTCCTAATTTAGGGGGTCCTCCTTCTAATGATGTGCATCCTCCTCCTAATGATGGGGGTCCTCCTCCTTATGATAGTGGTTTTCTTCCTAATGATGGGTGTCTTCCTCCTTATGATGGGGGTTTTCTTCCTAATGATGGGTGTCTTCCTCCTTATGATGGGTGTCTTCCTCCTTATGATGGGGGTTTTCTTCCTAATGATGGGGGTCCTCCTTATGATGGTGGTTTTCTTCCTAATGATGGGGGTCCTCCTTATGATGGGGGTTTTCTTCCTAATGATGGGTGTCTTCCTCCTTATGATGAGGGTCTTCCTCCTTATGATGGGGGTCCTCCTCCTAATGATGGGGGTCCTCCTTATGATGGTGGATTTCTTCCTAATGATGGGTGTCTTCCTCCTTATGATGGGGGTTTTCTTCCTAATGATGGGGGTCCTCCTTATGATGGTGGTTTTCTTCCTAATGATGGGTGTCTTCCTCCTTATGATGGGGGTTTTCTTCCTTATGATGGGTGTCTTCCTCCTTATGATGGGGGTTTTCTTCCTAATGATGGGGGTCCTCCTTATGATGGGGGTTTTCTTCCTAATGATGGGGGTCCTCCTCCTAATGATGGGGGTCCTCCTTATGATGGGGGTTTTCTTCCTAATGATGGGTGTCTTCCTCCTTATGATGGGGGTTTTCTTCCTAATGATTGGGGTCCTCCTTATGATGGTGGTTTTCTTCCTAATGATGGTGGTTTTCTTCCTAATGATGGGGGTTTTCTTCCTAATGATGGGTGTCTTCCTCCTTATGATGGGGGTCCTCATCCTTATGATGGGGGTTTTCTTCCTAATGATGGGGGTCCTCCTCCTAATTACGGGGGTCCTCCTTATGATGGGGGTTTTCTTCCTAATGATGGGGGTCTTCCTCCTTATGATGGGGGTCCTCATCCTTATGATGGGGGTTTTCTTCCTAATGATGGGGGTCCTCCTCCTAATTACGGGGGTCCTCCTTATGATGGGGGTTTTCTTCCTAATGATGGGGTCCTCATCCTAATGATGGGTGTCTTCCTCCTTATGATGGGGGTCCTCATCCTAATGATGGGCATCCTCCTTATGATGGGGGTTTTCTTCCTAATGATGGGGGTCTTCCTCCTTATGATGGGGGTCCTCATCCTTATGATGGGGGTTTTCTTTCTAATGATGGGGGTTTTCTTCCTAATGATGGGTGTCTTCCTCCTTATGATGGGGGTCCTCCTCCCCCTTTGTTATCTGCCCTGCTCTGGCACAGACACCCCCGGGCACAGCAGTTTGCTATCAGCACTACCCCTGGGGTGACCCCTGGACATGGGGGGTCGAAGGAGTGAAGCCGCCGCTCTCCCCCAGGACAATGAAGCTTTTCATCATCATCCTGGATAGAAGGGGCTGCTGGATTAGCATTTATAGGACAATAATGAGGAGGGGGAGGGGGCTGAAGGCCGGTAAGTGAGAGTCACTGCAATGATAGGAGTGAGAGTCACAGCAATGATAGGAGTGAGAGTCACATCAATGATGGGAGTGAGAGTCACTGCAATGATAGGAGTGAGAGTCACAGCAATGATGGGAGTGAGAGTCACAGCAATGATAGGAGTGAGAGTCACAGCAATGATAGGAGTGAGACTCACAGCAATGATAGGAGTGAGAGTCACAGCAATGATGGGAGTGAGAGTCACAGCAATGATAGGAGTGAGAGTCATAGCAATGATAGGAGTGAGAGTCACATCAATGATGGGAGTGAGAGAGTCACAGCAATGATAGGAGTGAGAGTCACATCAATGATGGGAGTGAGAGTCACAGCAATGATAGGAGTGAGAGTCACATCAATATGGGGTGGCGCATATGGAGTGAGAGTCACGCAATGATGGGAGTGAGAGTCACAGCAATGATAGGATGAGAGTCACGCATGATGGGTGAGAGTCACAGCAATGATAGGAGTGAGAGTCACAGCAATGATGGGAGTGAGAGTCACTAGCAATGATAGGAGTGAGAGTCACAGCAATGATGGGAGTGAGAGTCACAGCAATGATAGGAGTGAGAGTCACAGCAATGATGGGAGTGAGAGTCACAGCAATGATAGGAGTGAGAGTCACAGCAATGATAGGAGTGAGAGTCACAGCAATGATAGGAGTGAGATCACAGCAATGATAGGAGTGAGAGTCACAGCAATGATGGGAGTGAGAGTCACAGCAATGATGGGAGTGAGAGTCACAGCAATGATAGGAGTGAGAGTCACAGCAATGATAGGGAGTGAGAGTCACTAGCAATGATAGGAGTGAGAGTCACAGCAATGATAGGAGTGAGAGTCACACAATGATGGGAGTGAGAGTCACAGCAATGATAGGAGTGAGAGTCACAGCAATGATGGGAGTGAGAGTCACAGCAATGATAGGAGTGAGAGTCACAGCAATGATAGGAGTGAGAGTCACAGCAATGATGGAGTGAGAGTCACAGCAATGATGGAGTGAGAGTCACAGCAATGATAGGAGTGAGAGTCACAGCAGTGATTGGAGTGAGAGTCACAGCAGTGATAGGAGTGAGAGTCACAGCAGAGATTGGAGTGAGAGTCACAGCATGATAGGAGTGAGAGTCACAGCAATGATAGGAGTGAGAGTCACAGCAATGATGGAGTGAGAGTCACAGCAATGATAGGAGTGAGAGTCACAGCAATGATAGGAGTGAGAGTCACAGCAATGATAGGAGTGAGAGTCACAGCAATGATAGGAGTGAGAGTCACAGCAGTGATAGGAGTGAGAGTCACAGCAATGATAGGAGTGAGAGTCACAGCAGATGATGGAGTGAGAGTCACAGCAGTGATAGGAGTGAGAGTCACAGCAATGATAGGAGTGTAGAGTCACAGCAGTGATTGGAGTGAGAGTCACAGCAGTGATAGGAGTGAGAGTCACAGCAAGATTGGAGTGAGAGTCACAGCAGTGATAGGAGTGAGAGTCACAGCAATGATGGAGTGAGAGTCACAGCATGATGGGAGTGAGAGTCACAGCAATGATAGGAGTGAGAGTCACAGCAATGATGGGAGTGAGAGTCACAGCAATGATAGGAGTGAGAGTCACAGCAATGATAGGAGTGAGAGTCACAGCAATGATGGGAGTGAGAGTCACAGCAGATGGAGTAGGTAGAGATAGAGTGAAGTCACAGCAGTGATGGAGTGAGAGTCACAGCAGTGATAGGAGTGAGAGTCACAGCAATGATAGGAGTGAGAGTCACAGCAATGATGGGAGTGAGAGTCACAGCAATGATAGGAGTGAGAGTCACAGCAATGATGGAGTGAGAGTCACAGCAATGATGGAGTGAGAGTCACAGCAATGATGGGAGTGAGAGTCACAGCAATGATGGGAGTGAGAGTCACAGCAATGATAGGAGTGAGAGTCACAGCAATGATAGGAGTGAGAGTCACAGCAATGATAGGAGTGAGAGTCACAGCAATGATAGGAGTGAGAGTCACAGCAATGATAGGAGTGAGAGTCACAGCAATGATAGGAGTGAGAGTCACAGCAGTGATAGGAGTGAGAGTCACAGCAATGATGGGAGTGAGAGTCACAGCAATGATAGGAGTGAGAGTCACAGCAATGATAGGAGTGAGAGTCACAGCAATGATTGGAGTGAGAGTCACAGCAATGATAGGAGTGAGAGTCAAGCAATGATAGGAGTGAGAGTCACAGCAATGATAGGAGTGAGAGTCACAGCAATGATAGGAGTGAGAGTCACAGCAATGATAGGAGTGAGAGTCACAGCAATGATGGGAGTGAGAGTCACAGCAATGATAGGGAGTGAGAGTCACAGCAGTGATAGGAGTGAGAGTCACACAATGATGGAGTGAGAGTCACAGCAATGATAGGAGTGAGAGTCACACAGCATGATAGGAGTGAGAGTCACAGCAATGATAGGAGTGAGAGTCACAGCAATGATAGGAGTGAGAGTCACACAATGATAGGAGTGAGAGTCACAGCAATGACGGGAGTGAGAGTCACAGCAATGACAGGAGTGAGAGTCGCACAATGATAGGAGTGAGAGTCACAGCAATGACGGGAGTGAGAGTCACAGCAATGACGGGAGTGAGAGTCACAGCAATGACGGGAGTGAGAGTCACAGCAGTGATAGGAGTGAGAGTCACAGCAATGACGGGAGTGAGAGTCACAGCAATGACGGGAGTGAGAGTCACAGCAATGACAGGAGTGAGAGTCACAGCAATGACGGGAGTGAGAGTCACAGCAATTAGAGGAGTGAGAGTCACAGCAATGATGGGAGTGAGAGTCACAGCAATGATGGGAGTGAGAGTCACAGTAATGATGGGAGTGAGAGTCACAGCAATGATGGGAGTGAGAGTCACAGCAATGACAGGAGTGAGAGTCACAGCAATGATGGGAGTGAGAGTCACAGCAATGATGGGAGTGAGAGTCACAGCAATGATGGGAGTGAGAGTCACAGCAATGATGGGAGTGATGAGCGAAGACTGCAAGAGAGACCACAAGAAGGACAGGGAGGCAATCATTACTGAGGAGAATATAGAAAATATATAATGCTGCTGTAATTATAAGAAAAAGAAATTAATATAAAATTAATATAATACTAGTGTAATAATAATAGGAAGAATAAGAATAATAATATATTAGTATAATAATAATAATAATATAACACTAGTGTAGTAAAAGATAATACTAGTGTAATAATAATGAAGAAGAAGAAGAAGAAGGAGGAGAAAAGGAAGAAGAAATTAATATAAAATTAATATAATACTAGTGTAATATAATATTAATAATAATAACAGGAAGAATAAGAATAATATAAAAATAATATGATATTAGTGTAATAATAATAATAAGATAATACTAGTGTAATAAGAAGAGGAAGAAGAAGAAAAGGTAGAAGAAGAAGAAGAAGAAGAAAAAGGATAATATAAAATTAATATAATTCTACTGTGATAATAATAACAGGAAGAATAGGAATAATGTAAAAATAATGTAATACTAGTGTAATAATATGAAGAAGAATATAATAATAGTGTAATAAAAATAATAATATAATAATAAGAAGAAGAAGAAGAAGAAGAAGAAAAGGAATAATATAATACTAGTGTAATAATAATAGTAAAAATAATAATAATAATAATAATAATAAGAAGAAGAATGAGAAGAAAAGGAAGAATATAATACTAGTGTAATAATAATAATAATAATAATAATAATAATAATAATAATAATAAGAATATAATACCAGTGTAATAATAATAATAATAATAATAATAATAATGGGAAGAAGAAGAGGAAGAAGAAGAATACAATACTATTGTAATAATAATAATAGTAATAATAATAATAATAATAATATAATACCAGTGTAATAATAATAATAATAATAATAATAATAATGATGGGAAGAAGAAGAGGAAGAAGAAGAATACAATACTATTGTAATAATAACAATAATGAGAAAAAGAAGAAGAAGAAAAAAGGGAAGAATATAATTCTAGTATAATAATAATAATAATAATAATAATAATAATAAAAATGGGAAGAAGAATAATACAATATTAGTGTAATAATAAGATAATGAGAAGAAGAAGAAGAAGAAGAAGAAGAAGAATACAATACTAGTGTAATAATAATAATGAGAAGATTAAGAGGAGGAAGAAGAAGAGGAAGAATATAATACTAGTGTAATAATAATAATAATAATAATAATGAGAAGAAAAAGAAGAAAAGGAAGAATATAATACTAGTGTAATAAGAAGAAGAAGAAGAAGAAGGAGAAGAAGAAGAAGAAGAAAAGGAAAAATATAATACTAGTGTAATAATACCAGGGTAATAATAATAATAATAATAATAATAATAATAATAATGATAATAATAATAATGATGGGAAGAAGAAGAGGAAGAAGAAGAATACAATACTAGTGTAATAATAATAATAATAATGTTAAGAAGTTGAAGAGGAAGAAAAGGAACAATATACTAGTGTAATACTAATAATAATGAGAAGAAGAGGAAGAATATAACACTAGTATAATTAATAATAATAATAATAATAATAATGGGAAGAAGAAGAGGAAAAAGAAGAAAACAATACTAGTGTAATAATAATAATAATGAGAAAAAGAAGAAGTATATAATACTAGTGTAGTAATAATAATAATAATAATAATAATGGGTTGAATAAGAGTAATATAAAGTAATGTAATAGTAGTGTAATAATAATGAGAAGAAGATGAAAAAATAATATAAATGTAATGTAATATTAATGTATAATAATAACAAGAAGAATAATAAGAATAATAAAAAGAATAATACTAGTGTAATAATAAGAAAAAGAAGAATACAATACTATAATAATAATAATGATGATGCTAGTGTAATAACAATAATTATAAGAAGAACTATAAGAAGATGATAATACGAGTGTAATAAGAAGAAGAGGAAGAAGAAGAGCAAGAAGAACAAGAGGACAAAAAGAAGAAAACGAATAATATAAATTTAATATAATACTAGTGTAATAATGTTAATAATTATAACAGGAAGAATAATACAAATGAATAACAAGAAGAATATAATACAATAGTAATAATAACAATAATTATATAATACTAGTGTAGAAATAATAATAATATTCAGAAAAAGAAGATAAACATATAATGCTAGTGTAATAATAACAATAATAATAATAACAATAAGTAGAAGAAGGAGAAGAAGAGGAATATAATACTAGTGTAATAATAATAATAATAATAAGAAGAAGAAGAAGAAGAAGAATATAGACATAACATAACACAAGTGTAATAATAATAAGGAGAATAAGAATGTAAAAATAACAGTGTATTGTTCTTGTGTAAGAATAATAATAATAATAATGAAAAAAATAAGAAGAAAAAGAAGAATATAAAACATGATACTCATGTAGTAATAATAAAGTTAATGATAAAAAATTCATAATTATGTTATAATGAAATAATGATAATAGTAAGAATAATGACAATTGTACTTATTAATAATAATAATAATAATATTTATGTTTTGTATTTTTATTTCAAATTTACACAAGAAGCTTAGAGATGACAGCTCAGGGTGTCCGGTATATGGGAGCTCGGGGGATCTTTTTGATGTATTTTATCTCATTTCTTTCTCCCCTATTTTATCCAAATGTCACATCCTAATTCCATCCATCTATCTATTATCTATGTATGTATTTATTTCTCTGTTTATTTAGTTATTTCTGTCTGTAACTATATATCCCTGCATCTATTTATCTGTCTACCTTCCTTCTATCTATTATTATTTATTTATTTGTATAGCTTTATTGGTTCCATGGCTTTACATAAGAAGTGGGGGAACAAGGACAAATGCAGTATATATGAACAGTCAAGGTTGCAGATACATGAAGGGAGAGGACTCTGTCCACAAGAGCTCGCAGTCTACAGGGGTGAGAGAGGACACAATAGGAGGGGGAGCACCAGGCGTGTGGTGGAGCGGCGCTGGGTCTCATCATAGGTTGTACGCTTGTTGGAATACATGAGTTTTCTATCTATCTATCTATCTATTTCTATCTATCTATCTATTATCAATCTTCATTTTATCTATCTATTATCTGTCTATCTATCATCTATTATCTATCTATTATCAATCTTTATTTTATCTATCTATTATCTATCTTCATTTTATCTATCTATTATCTATCTATTTATCTATCTATCATCTATTATCTGTCTATCTATCTATCTATCATCTATTATCTATCTATTATCTATCTTCATTTTATCTATCTATTATCTGTCTATTATCTATATATCTATTTATTTATCGATCATTTATCTATTATCTATCTTTTATTTTATTATCAATCTATCATCTATCTATTATATATCTCCTTCTATAACCTATCTATTATCTATCTATATCTATTATTTATTTAGCTGTCTATCTATTATCTATATCTATTATCTATCTATTATCTATATCTATTATCTATCTATTATCTACATCTATTATCTATCTATCTATCTATCTATCTATTATCTATATTATTATCTATCTATTATCTATATCTATTATCTATTACTATATCTATTATCTATTCTATTATCTATCTATCTATATCTATCTATCTATCTATCTATTCTATTATCTATATCTATTATCTATCTATCTATATCTATCTATCTATCTATCTATCTATCTATCTATTCTATATCCATCTATCTATTATCTATATCTATTATCTATTTATCCATATATCTATCAATCATCTGTAGAAGAACTAAAAAGCACTCAGAACAAAACTAAACAGCAAAAAATGGTGCAAGCTCCCAATAACTGGTCACATATTGATGAAAGCAAAACATGGAGGCAGCACTGAGGGAAAGGAAAAGATGTATTTCTCCCATATGGGGTGGAGATGATTCGGTGGATAGCCCCCCTTCATACAGCCAATAAAGCCTGGATACATGTGGCCTCCGAATCTTCTCCACCCCATATGGGCGAAATACATCTTCTCCTTTCCTTCAATTGGAAGTGCTTAGTGCTGCCTCCATGTTTTGGTAACTATCTATTATCAATCATCTATATCTTATCTATCTATCTATTATTTATCTTTCATCTATATATTACCCATTATCTATCTATAGGCCCAGTCACACACAGATAATTGTGCAGATGTTGTTTGCAGATCTCTGGTTGCAGTGAAATCATGGACATATTGTTCTATTTTGTTGCTGTGTACAAATGGAACAATGTGTCCATGATTTCACTGCAACCAGTGATCTGCGAACAATCTCTGCACAATTATCTGTGTGTGACTGGGCCTTATCATCTATCTACGTATTATCTATCTACAACCTTCCTTTCTATCTACTATTTATCTATTATCTATGTATCTATGTATCTATCTATCTATTTATCTATCTATCTATCTATCTATGGATCTGCATTGTATTAGGCCAGGGTCACATTTCCGTTAGCAAATGCAGATCCTGATCCGGTTTTGAACTGTCAACAAGCTCAAAACTGGATCAGGATCTGCAGCCCATAGGAGCCCATTATAATACAGGATTGCACTGCATGCAATCCGGTACCGGCTCCGGTTTCGTTGCCTGCAGTAAAAATCATGCAGGCAATGGTTTTTGCAGTTTTCTCATCCATATTCCAGTTTTGAAATGTAAACGACAAATGTGAGTGGAGCCGGTGGCAGCGCCCGGATCGTAAACCAAAGCACACAAAAAATCGGATTGTCCCGGATCCAACACAATCTGGCACACAATAACATAGGAGTCAATGAGCGCCGGATTGAGCCGGATCCGGGAGAATCCGATTTTAGCCGAATTCATTCCCTCCTCAAAACCCACACAGGAAAGTCGGCAAAGATCCACATCTGCCCACCAGAATCAACATTAAGGTGCAGTCCGGATCCCACATGTGGATTTAGGAACATGTTTTGTAGGCAAAATGTGTCTGATGGCAATTGTGATTACCACATCCGGATCCGGACCGGTAACCACAATTACCCCTCCAAGTGAGACCCCAAGTGTGACCCCAAGTGTGACCCCAAGTGTGACCCCAAGTGTGACCCCAAGTGTGACCCCAGCCTTATAGCGCACATTCTCCATTATACCGGGGTCGGATTTACCGCAGATTGTGGATGTGGTGTGTACTGGATCTTGTGTGTATACAGGAGACACTGTGTGTATACAGGAGACACTGTGTGTATACAGGAGACACTGTGTGTATACAGCAGACACTGTGTGTATACAGGAGACACTGTGTGCATACAGGAGACACTGTGTGTATACAGGAGACACTGTGTGTATACAGGAGACACTGTGTGTATACAGCAGACACTGTGTGTATACAGCAGACACTGTGTGTATACAGGAGACACTGTGTGTATACAGCAGACACTGTGTGTCTACAGGAGACACTGTGTGTATACAGCAGACACTGTGTGTATACAGGAGACACTGTGTGTATACAGCAGACACTGTGTGTATACAGCAGACACTGTGTGTATACAGCAGACACTGTGTGTATACAGGAGACACTGTGTGTATACAGGAGACACTGTGTGTATACAGCAGACACTGTGTGCATACAGGAGACACTGTGTGTCTACAGCAGACACTGTGTTTATACAGGAGACTCTGTGTGTATA
Organism: Allobates femoralis; assembly: GCA_033576535.1. Taxonomy (NCBI): domain Eukaryota; kingdom Metazoa; phylum Chordata; class Amphibia; order Anura; family Aromobatidae; genus Allobates; species Allobates femoralis. Next base: position 23,467,346 of record JARQOC010000003.1, read on the forward strand.
CAGCAGACACTGTGTGTATACAGCAGACACTGTGTGCATACAGGAGACACTGTGTGCATACAGGAGACACTGTGTATACAGGAGACACTGTGTGTATACAGCAGACACTGTGTGTATACAGGAGACACTGTGTATACAGGAGACACTGTGTGTATACAGCAGACTCTGTGTGTATACAGGAGACACTGTGTGTATACAGGAGACACTGTGTGTATACAGGAGACACTGTGTGCATACAGGAGACACTGTGTGTATACAGCAGACACTGTGTGTATACAGGAGACACTGTGTGCATACAGGAGACACTGTGTGTATACAGGAGACACTGTGTGTATACAGCAGACACTGTGTGTATACAGCAGACACTGTGTGTATACAGGAGACACTGTGTATACAGGAGACACTGTGTGTATACAGCAGACTCTGTGTGTATACAGGAGACACTGTGTGTATACAGGAGACACTGTGTGCATACAGGAGACACTGTGTGTATACAGCAGACACTGTGTGTATACAGGAGACACTGTGTGCATACAGGAGACACTGTGTGTATACAGGAGACACTGTGTGTATACAGCAGACACTGTGTGTATACAGGAGACACTGTGTGTATACAGCAGACACTGTGTGTATACAGGAGACACTGTGTGTATACAGCAGACACTGTGTGTATACAGCAGACACTGTGTGTATACAGGAGACACTGTGTGCATACAGGAGACACTGTGTGTACACAGAAGACACTGTGTATACAGCAGACACTGTGTGTATACAGGAGACACTGTGTGTATACAGGAGACACTGTGTGTATACAGCAGACACTGTGTGTATACAGCAGACACTGTGTGTATACAGGAGACACTGTGTGCATACAGGAGACACTGTGTGTACACAGAAGACACTGTGTATACAGCAGACACTGTGTGTATACAGGAGACACTGTGTGTATACAGGAGACGCTGTGTGTATACAGGAGACACTGTGTATACAGGAGACACTGTGTGTATACAGCAGACACTGTGTGTATACAGGAGACACTGTGTATACAGGAGACACTGTGTGTATACAGCAGACTCTGTGTGTATACAGGAGACACTGTGTGTATACAGGAGACACTGTGTGCATACAGGAGACACTGTGTGTATACAGCAGACACTGTGTGTATACAGGAGACACTGTGTGCATACAGGAGACACTGTGTGTATACAGGAGACACTGTGTGTATACAGCAGACACTGTGTGTATACAGGAGACACTGTGTGTATACAGGAGACACTGTGTGTATACAGCAGACACTGTGTGTATACAGCAGACACTGTGTGTATACAGGAGACACTGTGTGCATACAGGAGACACTGTGTGTACACAGAAGACACTGTGTATACAGCAGACACTGTGTGTATACAGGAGACACTGTGTGTATACAGGAGACGCTGTGTGTATACAGGAGACACTGTGTATACAGGAGACACTGTGTGCATACAGGATACAATGTGTGTATACATGAGACACTGTGTGTATACAGGAGACACTGTGTGTATACAGGAGACACTGTGTGTATACAGCAGACACTGTGTGCATTCAGGAGACACTGTGTGTGTATACAGCAGACACTGTGTATACAGGAGACGCTGTGTGTATACAGCAGACACTGTGTGTATACAGGAGAAACTGTGTGTATAGAGCAGACACTGTGTGTATACAGGAGACACTGTGTGTATACAGCAGACACTGTGTGTATACAGCAGACACTGTGTGTATACAGCAGACACTGTGTGTATACAGCAGACACTGTGTGTATACAGGAGACACTGTGTGTATACAGGAGACACTGTGTGTATACAGGAGACACTGTGAGTATACAGGAGACACTGTGTGTATACAGGAGACACTGTGTGCATACAGCAGACACTGTGTGCATACAGGAGACACTTTGTGTATACAGCAGACACTGTGTGTATACAGCAGGCACTGTGTGTATACAGCAGGCACTGTGTGTATACAGCAGACACTGTGTGTATACAGCAGACACTGTGTGTATACAGGAGACACTGTGTGCATACAGGAGACACTGTGTGCATACAGCAGACGCTGTGTGTATACAGGAGACGCTGTGTGTATACAGGAGACGCTGTGTGTATACAGCAGACGCTGTGTGTATACAGCAGACACTGTGTGTATACAGGAGACGCTGTGTGTATACAGGAGACGCTGTGTGTATACAGCAGACGCTGTGTGTATACAGCAGACACTGTGTGTATACAGCAGACACTGTGTGCATACAGGAGACAGTGTGCATACAGGAGACACTGTGTGTATACAGGAGACGCTGTGTGTATACAGCAGACGCTGTGTGCATACAGGAGACGCTGTGTGTATACAGCAGACACTGTGTGTATACAGGAGACACTGTGTGCATACAGGAGACACTGTGTATACAGCAGACACTGTGTGTATACAGCAGACACTGTGTGTATACAGGAGACAGTGTGCATACAGGAGACACTGTGTGTATACAGGAGACGCTGTGTGTATACAGGAGACGCTGTGTGTATACAGGAGACACTGTGTATACAGGAGACACTGTGTGTATACAGCAGACGCTGTGTGCATACAGGAGACGCTGTGTGCATATAGGAGACACTGTGTGTATACAGGAGACACTGTGTGCATATAGGAGACAATGTGTGTATACAGGAGACACTGTGTGTATATAGGAGACAATGTGTGTATACAGGAGATACAGGACATGCACATATACAGTATATATATATATATATATATATAACACACACTATACACACACTAGATACAGGACAATCACACATATATATCCACGCACACATATATAAACATATGCACACATACAAATCTATATGCACACATATACATATATACACACACATCTATACATACACATTCATACACAACATATACATGCATCTATACATACTTTACACATACATACACTAAATACAGGACATACACATACATATATCTACATATATATATACACACTAGATACAGGACAATCACACATATATATCCACACACATATATAAACATATACACACACATATATACACTAAGTACAGGACACTCATATATAATATGAGTTCAAAGAAGCTTTACTGGCAGGATGGAATATACATTAGTCTTGCCAAAGCAAATATATATACACAGACATATACATACATACACACATATATATGCACTAAATATAGGACAGAAGGTACCGTTACACACAGATATCTGTGCAGATATTGCTTGCAGATCTCTGGTTGCAGTGAAATCATGGACACATTGTTCTATTTTGTGGCTGTGTACAAATGGAACAATGTCTCCATGATTTCACTGCAACTAGAGATCTGCAAGCAATTTATCTCTGTGTGTAATGGTACCTAAACACACATATATATACATATGCACACACATATCTAAACATACATACATATACACACACATATCTATACACATATACATATATACTCACATATGTTTAAACATATCCACACAAATCTATACATAGACATATATATGCACACACACACTAAATACAGGACATATATATTCAATTCAAAGCAGATTTTTTTGGCAGGACTACATACACATTAGTTTTGCCAAAGCAATACACACACACACACACACACACACAATATATATATATATATATATATACACACACACACACACATATATATATATACACACACACACATATTTATAACTGTACAAACACACATATATATTCACACACTAAATGCAGGACAAATATATATATATACACATGCATATACATCAATGTAAAGTCACACATATTCACGCACTAAATACAGGACAAATATATATACACACACACACACTTACATATACACACTAAATACCGGACACACACAAATATATATACACACTAAATATAGAACATATGAATATACATACACACACGTGTATATCTATATATATTCTATATATACAGAATTTACATACAGAACACATGCACACTACTCATATATATATACATGTACATATACTCTAAATAGAGAACACACACATATATATACACACATACAGTGTGTGTATTTAGTGTCTGTGTGTATATACATGTCCTGTATTAAGTGTGTATGTATATATACATGTCCTGTAATTAGAGTGGGGGTGTATATATGCACACACTGGATATAGAGGACACATTATTGCAGAATTCTGAGCTATAGATGTACAATGTGTAGTGGCTGCACTGTACTGTGTGTTCACTATATATATATAGTCCTGTGTATATATACAGTATATATCCCGCATCCAGTGTATCTACACTCAATGTGTCTGTACATAATCCACCTGTAATATATATACATAGTACACATAGTGGATAGAATGTGCCGTGTCTATACATAATCCACCTGTAATATATATATATATAGTATACACAGTGGATAGAATGTGCCGTGTCTATACATAATCCACCTGTAAAATATATATATATAGTATACACAGTGGATATAATGTGTGGGGTCTATACATAATCCACCTGTAATATATATATATAGTATACACAGTGGATATAATGTGTCGTGTCTATACATAATCCACCTGTAATATATATATATAGTATACACAGTGGATATAATGTGTGGGGTCTATACATAATCCACCTGTATATATATATATATAGTATACACAGTGGATATAATGTGTCGTGTCTATACATAATCCACCTGTAATATATATATATAGTATACACAGTGGATAGAATGTGCCGGGTCTATACATAATCCACCTGTAATATATATATATAGTATACACAGTGGATATAATGTGTGGGGTCTATACATAATCCACCTGTAATATATATATATATAGTATACACAGTGGATATAATGTGTCGTGTCTATACATAATCCACCTGTAATATATATATATAGTATACACAGTGGATAGAATGTGCCGGGTCTATACATAATCCACCTGTAATATATACATTGTATACACAGTGGATATAATGTGTGGGGTCTGTGTCGCCTCTTTCTTCTCCTCTTTCCCGATGTGATCAGGATTGTTTCTCTCTGGAGCAGCCGCTCTCTCCTCTCCTTTCTCCCCTTTTCTCCTCTCTTTTTTTTCGTCTCTATTCTCTCTTCCCTTTCATCTCTTCTCTCCTCTTTTCTTCCACCTTTTCTCTCCTCTCCTCTCTCTTTTCTCCCCTCTTTTCTCTCCTCTCTCTCTCTTCTTTTCCTTCTTTTCTCTTCCCTCTTTTCTCTCCTCTCTCTCTCTTCTTTTCCTTCTTTTCTCTTCCCTCTTTTCTCTCCTCTCTCTTCTCTCTCTCTTTTCTTCCCTCTTTTCTCCCCTCTCTCTGTTCCCTCTCTCTTCTCCCTCTTTTCTCTTCCCTCTTTTCTCTCCTCTCTCTTCTCTCTCTCTTTTCTCCCCTCTCTCTTCTCTCTCTCTTCTCTTCCCTCTTTTCTCCCTCTTCTCTCTTCTGTAGTTCCCCTGACTTTATTCCTCAGTTCCCTTATTGTGTGATTCTGATTGTTCAGTGTTCAGCACAAAGCCGCCCCGTGTGTATGAGGCTGATGTGACACCGTGCATGGAGCAATCCGGGCTGTTACTTGTGTTCCTGTAGCTGCAGGCAGTGCACATGTGTAACACTCATTTATAGTTGTATATTAGTATGTAGTTAGTATATGTTTCCCTTATATTCATTATACAGTTGTACATTACTGTGTAGTTAGTATATATTTCCCTTATATTCAGTATACAGTTGTATATTAGTGTATAGTTAGTGTATATTTCCCTTCTATTCATTATATAGCTGTATATTAGTGTATAGTTAGTATATATTTCCCTTATATTCATTATACAGTTGTATATTAGTGTGTAGTTAGTATATATTTCCCTTATATTCATTATATAGTTCTATATTACTGTATAGTTAGTATATATTTCCCTTATATTCATTATACAGTTGTATATTACTGTGTAGTTAGTATATATTTCCCTTATATTCAGTATACAGTTGTATATTAGTGTGTAGTTAGTATATGTTTCCCTTATATTTATTATACAGTTGTATATTAGTGTGTAGTTAGTATATATTTCCCTTATATTCAGTATACAGTTGTATATTACTGTGTAGTTAGTATATATTTCCCTTATATTCATTATATAGTTGTATATTAGTGTGTAGTTAGTATATATTTCCCTTATATTCAGTATATAGTTGTATATTAGTGTGTAGTTAGTATATAGTTCCCTTATATCCATTATACAGTTGTATATTAGTGTGTAGTTTATTATATATTTCCCTTATATTCAGTATACAGTTGTATATTACTATGTAGTTAGTATATATTTCCCTTATATTTATTATACAGTTGTATATTAGTGTGTAGTTAGTGTATATTTCCCTTATATTCATTATACAGTTTTATATGACTGTGTAGTTAGTATATGTTTCCCTATATTCAGTATACAGTTGTATATTACTGTGTAGTTTATATTTCCTATATATTCATTATATAGCTGTATATTAGTGTATAGTTAGTATATATTTCCCTTATATTATACAGTTGTATATTATGTAGTTATTTTACGTTTCCCTCACACTTATCATACAGTTGTGTATTACTGTGTAATTATTATATATTTCCCTTATATTCATTATACAGTTGTATATTAGTGTGTAGTTAGTATATATTTCCCATATATTCATTATATAGCTGAATATTACTGTGTAGTTAGTATATGTTTCCCTTATAATTCATTATACAGTTGTATATTAGTGTGTAGTTAGTGTATATTTCCCATATATTCATTATATAGCTGAATATTACTGTGTAGTTAGTATATATTTCCCTTATATTCATTATACAGTTGTATATTAGTGTGTAGTTAGTATATATTTCCCATATATTCATTATATAGCTGAATATTACTGTGTAGTTAGTATATATTTCCCATATATTCATTATATAGTTGTATATTAGTGTGTAGTTAGTGTATATTTCCCTTATATTCATTATATAGTTGATATTATGTGTAGTTGTATATTTTCCCTTATATTCATTATACAGTTGTATATTAGTGTGTAGTTAGTATATAGTTTCCCTTATATTCATTATATAGTTGTATATTAGTGTGTAGTTAGTTATATTTCCCTTATATTCATTATACAGTTGTATATTATGTGTAGTTAGTATATATTTCCCTTATATTCATTATACAGTTGTATATTAGTGTGTAGTTAGTGTATATTTCCCTTATATTCATTATACAGTTATATATTAGTGTGTAGTTAGTGTATATTTCCCTTATATTCATTATACAGTTATATATTACTGTGTAGTTAGTATATATTTCCCTTATATTCATTATACAGTTATATATTACTGTGTAGTTATTATATATTCCTTATATTCATTATATAGTTGTATATTACTGTGTAGTTAGTATATGTTTCCCTTATATTCAGTATATAGTTGTATATTACTATGTAGTTTATGTTTCCCTTATATTCATTATACAGTTGTATATTAGTGTGTAGTTAGTATATATTTCCCTTATATTATATACAGTTATATATTAGTGGATAGTTAGTATATATTTCCCATATATTCATTATATAGCTGTATATTACTGTGTAGTTAGTGTATATTTCCCTTACATTCAGTATATAGCTGAATATTAGTATGTAGTTATTATAGCTTTCCCATATGTTCATTATATAGTTGTATATTAGTTTGTACTTAGTATATTTTTCCTTACATTTATTATATAGTTGTCTTTGTTTTCTAGATATAATTCAGTTTATACTTCATCTACGTTTATTACATATTTTAGTTGTCAAACGTATGGCACTAACGTACATATATACAGGGTAGAGACAGCAGATATCACTATATGACACTTTCTATAGATCTATATACAGGGTAGACAGCAGATATCACAGTATAGCACTTTACCTAGATGTATGTACAATGTAGACACAGCAGATATCTCTATATGCCACTTTCAATAGATCTATATACAGGGTAGACAGCAGATATCACAGTATAGCACTTTACCTAGATGTATGTACAATGTAGACACAACAGATATCTCTATATGCCACTTTCAATAGATCTATATACAGGTAGACAGCAGATATCACAGTATAGCACTTTACATATATATATATATATATATAATATATATATATATATATATATAGTGCAGACACAGCAGATATCACAGTATAGCACTGTACCTAGATATATAGACAGTGTAGACAGCAGATATCACGTATAGCACTTTACCTAGTATATATATATATACAGTGTAGACGCAGCAGATATCACAGTATAGCACTTTACTTAGATATATAATATACAGTTTAGACACAGCAGATATCACAGTATAGCACTTTACCTAGATGTATGTACAATGTAGACACAGCAGATATCACTATATGACACTTTCTATAGAATCTATATACAGGGTAGACAGCAGATATCACAGTATAGCACTTTACCTAGATATATATATATTATATATATAGTGTAGACACAGCAGATATCACAGTATAGCACTTTACCTAGATATATATACAGTGTAGACACAGCAGATATCATTATATGGCATTTTCTATAGATGTATATACAGAGTACACAGCAGATATCACAGAATAGCACTTTATCTACATGTATATACAGTGCAGACACAGCAGACATCAATACATAGCACTTTCTATAGATGTATATACAGTGCAGACACAGCAGATATCACTATATTCCACTTTCTATAGACGTATATACAATGTAGACACAGCAGATATCACAGTATAGCACTTTATCTTGATATATATATTACAGTGCAGACAGCAGATATAACTATATGGCACTTTCTCTGGGTGTATGTTCAGACACAGCAGATATAACAGTATAGCACTTTATCTAGATGTATATACAGTGCAGACACAGCAGATATCACTATGACACTTTATCTAGATGCATATAGAATGAAGACAGCAGATATCACTATATGGCATTTTCTATAGATGTATATACAGGGTAGACACAGCAGATATAACTGTATGGCACTTTCTCTGGGTGTATGTTCAGTGTAGACACAGCAGATATCACAGTATAGCACTTTATCTAGATGTATATATAGTGTGTAGACATAGCTGATATCACTATATGGCACTTTCTCTGGGTGTATATACAGTACATACACAGTAGATATCACTATATGGCACTTTCTCTGGGTGTATATACAGTACATACACAGTAGATATCACTATATGGCACTTTCTCTGGTGTATATACAGTACATACACAGAAGATATCACTATATGGCACTTTCTATAGATGTATATACAATGTAGACAAAAGCAGATATCTCAATATGGCACTTTGTATATGGTTATATATAGCAGATATCTCAATATCGCACTATCTCTGGGTGTATACACAGTGTAGACACAGCAGATATCACTATATATCGGATACTGTCACCTGATGACACAATATCACCTCAATAATTGTTAAGCACCAATATAACAAGTACATTAGTAACCACCCCAGACATAAGTGGGCCCTCTCTGGACATTAGTAGCCCTCTCTGACATTAGTACCCTTTGGACATTAGTAGCCCCTCTGGACATTAGTAGCCCCCTCTGGACATTAGTAGCCCCCTCTGGACATTAGTAGCCCCCTTGGACATTAGTAGCCCCCTCTGGCCATTAGTAGCCCCCTCTGGACATTAGTAGCCCCCTCTAGACATTAGTAGCCCCCTCTGGACATTAGTAGCCCCCTCTAGACATTAGTAGCCCCCTCTAGACATTAGTAGCCCCCTCTGGACATTAGTAGCCCCCTCTGGACATTAGTAGCCCCCTCTAGACATTAGTAGCCCCCTCTGGACATTAGTAGCCCCCTCTAGACATAGTAGCCCCCTCTGGACATTAGTAGCCCCCTCTGGACATTAGTAGCCCCCTCTAGACATTAGTAGCCCCCTCTGGACATTAGTAGCCCCCTCTAGACATTAGTAGCCCCCTCTGGACATTAGTAGCCCCCTCTGGACATTAGTAGCCCCCTCTAGACATTAGTAGCCCCCTCTGGACATTAGTAGCCCCCTCTAGACATTAGTAGCCCCTTCTGGACATTAGTAGCCACAGGACACATGGGGGATCCCAGTACAGGACACATGGGGGGATCCCAGTACAGGACACATGGGGGGATCCCAGTACAGGACACATGGGGGGATCCCAGTACAGGACACATGGGGGGATCCCAGTACAGGACACATGGGGGGATCCCAGTACAGGACACATGGGGGGATCCCAGTACAGGACACATGGGGGGATCCCAGTACAGGACACATGGGGGGATCCCAGTACAGGACACATGGGGGGATCCCAGTACAGGACACATGGGGGGATCCCAGTACAGGACACATGGGGGTCATTACCTTGGAATCTGTGAGGGAAGAACCTGTTCCTGAGCACCCAGGGGTAGAAGTTGAGGGGGTCCCTGTGCTGGGCCCCATAGAAGGAGTGCGGGTGCTGGTGCAGCTGGTGCGGGTGGACGGTGAGCGGCGGGTGGGTGACTGCGGCCTCCGGGAACACCAGCTCGGGGTTAGTGTACAGGGACCGTCCAGCGGGGCTGGGGAAGCCGCTCACAAAGGCCTCTGCTGCGGAGCCGGGGTACGGCAGGGCGGTGGGTCTCACCGGCTCCTCGGGGCTCAGGTGCGGATCCTTGGCCACTAAGGACTCAATAGTAAAGCAGCGCTTCCCGGCCGGCTGGAACATGGCTGGGGCCCCTGTCCTCCACAATCAGGGTCACTCCGGGCCCCCAAATCCAGGAGCACAGTCCTCACACTGCAGCATCCATGCACCTGCTCCTGCCGGGGATCCTCCACTGAAGCCGGCCTCTCCTTCCTCCTGCACCTTGCCTTCTTTTCCTTCTCGTTCTCCTTTTCTCTTTCTTCTTTTCTCCTCTTTCTCCTTTTTATCCTCTTTCTTCTTTTTCTCCTCCTTCTCTTTCTCCTCTTCTTATTTTTCCTCTTTCTTTTTCTCCTCTTTCTCCTTCTTTTTCTCTTTTCCTCTTTTTCTCCCTCTCTTTTCTCCTTCTCTCTTCTCTCTTTCTCCTCTTTCTCCTTCTTTTTCTCTTTTTCCTCTTTTTCTCCTTCTCCTCTTTTCTCCTTCTCTCTTTCCTCTTCTTTCTCTCTCTTTCTCCTTCTCTCTTTCCTCTCTTTCTCCTTTTTCTCTCTCTTTCCTCTCTTTTCTCCTCTTCCTCCTTTTCTTTCTCCTTCTCTCTTTCCTCTCTTTCTCCCTTCCTCTCTCTTTCCTCTCTTTCTCCTTCTCTCTCCTCCTCTCTTCTCCTTCTCTCTTCTCCTCTCTTCTCCTTCTCCTTCTCTCTTTCCTCTCTTTCTCCTTCTCTCTCTCCTCCTGTGTCCCCCCCTCCTGGAGATGCTGTAGTCACCTGTGCCTCCTCCTCACCTGCTGCACTCAGGAGCAGTGATGGAGTCTGCGCCCCCCACACTCAGCCCCTCTTGTGAGAGGTGGAGGAGGCTGCAGGGGTCTGGATGACTGAGGCCCCGCCCAGCTCATGAATTATGCATAAGGGGAGGGACCAATATAGATTAACCCCTCATTGTCCGAGCTGAAGGTACAAATCCCTGCACTTCACTGTCCCAAAGACTTGAACCAGGAGGACTCACATAGGACAGATGTAGGACTAAGGGTAGGGTGACCCAGGGGGACACTGAGAGATGGGGTGCAGGACAAGAGGCAGGGTGATCTAGGGGGACACTGAGAGATTGGGTGCAGAACAAGAGGCAGGGTGACCTAGGGGACACTAGAGATTGGGTGCAGAACAAGAGGCAGGGTGACCTAGGGGACACTGAGAGATGGGGTGCAGGACAAGAGGCAGGGTGACCTAGGGGTACACTGAGAGATGGGGTGCAGGACAAGGGACAGGGTGACCTAGGGGGGCACTGAGAGATTGGGTGCAGGACAAGGGACAGGGTGACCCAGGGGGCACTGAGAGATTGGGTGCAGGACAAGAGGCAGGGTGACCAGGGGTACACTGAGAGATGGGGTGCAGGACAAGGGACAGGGTGACCTAGGGTGGCACTGAGAGATTGGGTGCAGGACAAGGGACAGGGTGACCCAGGGGTACACTGAGAGATGGGGTGCAGGACAAGGGACAGGGTGACCTAGGGGTACACTGAGAGATGGGGTGCAGGACAAGAGGCAGGGTGACCCAGGGGTACACTGAGAGATGGGGTGCAGGACAAGAGGCAGGGTGACCTAGGGGAAACTGATAGATGGGGTGCAGGACAAGGGCAGGGTGACATAGGGGTACACTGAGAGATGGGGTGCAGGACAAGGGACAGGGTGACCTAGGGGTCACTGAGAGATTGGGTGCAGGACAAGGGACAGGGTGACCAGGGGTACACTGAGAGATGGGGTGCAGGACAAGGGACAGGGTGACCTAGGGGTACACTGAGAGATGGGGTGCAGGACAAGAGCAGGGTGACCCAGGGGTACACTGAGAGATGGGGTGCAGGACAAGGGACAGGGTGACCTAGGGGTACACAGAGATGGGGTGCAGGACAAGGGGCAGGGTGACCTAGGGGTACACTGAGAGATGGGGTGCAGGACAAGGGACAGGGTGACCTAGGGGTACACTGAGAGATGGGGTGCAGGACAAGGGACAGGGTGACCTAGGGGTACACTGAGAGATGGGGTGCAGGACAAGGGACAGGGTGACCTAGGGGGACACTGAGAGATGGGGTGCAGGACAAGGGACAGGGTGACCTAGGGGTACACTGAGAGATGGGGTGCAGGACAAGGGACAGGGTGACCTAGGGGGGCACTGAGAGATTGGTGCAGGACAAGGGACAGGGTGACCTAGGGGACACTGAGAGATGGGGTGCAGGACAAGGGGCAGGGTGACCTAGGGGTACACAGAGATGGGGTGCAGGACAAGGGGCAGGGTGACCTAGGGGGGCACTGAGAAATGGGGTGCAGGACAAGGGGCAGGGTGACCTAGGGGGGCACTGAGAGATGGGGTGCAGGACAAGGGACAGGGTGACCTAGGAGGACACTGAGAGATGGGGTGCAGGTCAAGGGGCAGGGTGACCTAGGGGGGCACTGAGAGATGGGGTGCAGGACAAGGGGCAGGGTGACCTAGGGGGACACAGCGATGGGGTGCAAGACAAGGGGCAGGGTGACCTAGGAGGACACTGAGAGATGGGGTGCAGAACAAGGGACAGGGTAACCTAGGGGGACACTGAGAGATAGGGTGCAGGACAAGGGGCAGGGTGACCTAGGGGTACATGAGAGATGGGGTGCAGGACAAGGGACGGGGTGACCTAAGGGACACTGAGAGATGGGGTGCAGGACAAGGGACAGAGTGACCTAGGAGGACACTGGAGGATGGGGTGCAGGACAAGGGACAGGGTGACCTAGGGGTACACTGAGAGATGGGGTGCAGGACAAGGGACAGGGTGACCTAGGGGTACACTGAGAGATGGGGTGCAGGACAAAGGGCAGGGTGACCTAGGGGTACACTGAGAGATGGGGTGCAGGACAAGGGACAGGGTGACCTAGGGGTACACAGAGATGGGGTGCAGGACAAGGGCAGGGTGCCCCAGGTGTACACTGAGAGATGGGGTGCAGGACAAGGGACAGGGTGACCTAGGGGTACACTGAGAGATGGGGTGCAGGACAAGGGACAGGGTGACCTAGGGGTACACTGAGAGATGGGGTGCAGGACAAGAGGCAGGGTGACCAGGGGTACACTGAGAGATGGGGTGCAGGACAAGGGACAGGGTGACCTAGGGGGGCACTGAGAGATTGGGTGCAGGACAAGGGACAGGGTGACCCAGGGGTACACTGAGAGATGGGGTGCAGGACAAGGGACAGGGTGACCTAGGGGTACACTGAGAGATGGGGTGCAGAACAAGGGGACAGGGTGACCTAGGGGTACACTGAGGATGGGGTGCAGGACAAGAGGCAGGGTGACCAGGGGTACACTGAGAGATGGGGTGCAGGACAAGGGACAGGGTGACCTAGGGGTACACAGAGATGGGGTGCAGGACAAGGGGCAGGGTGACCTAGGGGTACACTGAGAGATGGGGTGCAGGACAAGGGACAGGGTGACCTAGGGGTACACTGAGAGATGGGGTGCAGGACAAGGGGCAGGGTGACCTAGGGGTACACAGAGATGGGGTGCAGGACAAGGGGCAGGGTGACCTAGGGGTACACTGAGAGATGGGGTGCAGGACAAGGGACAGAGTGACCTAGGGGTACACTGAGAGATGGGGTGCAGGACAAGAGGCAGGGTGACCCAGGGGTACACTGAGAGATGGGGTGCAGGACAAGGGACAGGGTGACCTAGGGGTACACTGAGAGATGGGGTGCAGGACAAGGGACAGGGTGACCTAGGGGTACACTGAGAGTGGGTGCAGGACAAAGGGCAGGGTGACCTAGGAGGACACTGAGAGATGGGGTTCAGGACAAGAGACAGGGTGACCTAGGGGGACACTGTGAGGTGGGGTGCAGGACAAGGAACAGGGTGACCTAGGGGTACACTGAGAGATGGGGTGCATGACAAGGGACAGGGTGACCTAGGGGGGCACTGAGAGATTGGGGTGCAGGACAAGGGGACAGGGTAAACCTAGGGGGACACTGAGAGATGGGGTGCAGGACAAGGGGCAGGGTGACCTAGGGGGGCACTGAGAGATTGGGGTGCAGGACAAGGGACAGGGTGACCTAGGGGGACACAGCGATGGGGTGCAGGACAAGGGTCAGGGTGACCTAGGGGTACACAAAGATGGGGTGCAGGACAAGGGGCAGGGTGACCTAGGGGGCACTGAGAGATGGGGTGCAGGACAAGGGGCAGGGTGGCCTAGGGGGCAGAGTCAGTGCATTCTTTGGATTACATATATAAATATTCTACCATATATTCGGGAGTTGCAGGACTGGAGAGCTTTGTGCTGTTGGGTGCGGTATATTCACTGCTGAGGCTGCGGTACAGTGTGATCTGGGCCTTGTCCTGGGGGCCCGGGCTCTGAGCTCAGGCTTGTGTCACACATTAATGGAGTTTGGATAAGCCCCTGCAGAGGGGGAAGTCATCTCACCTCACTACAAAGAGGAGATTATCCACCCCAGTGACTGCACTGAGATCAGAGGAAGGTGCGGCGCGCCTGTGGTCTGGTCGTCACAGAGGGCTACTGCACTTGTGGCGCCCCGCCAAGCAGGTGTCACAGAGGGGTACTGCACCCGTAAAAGAGGTGCAGATGCTCCAGCTGCAGGTGGACCCTAGGATGGTGGGTGGGACCCATAATCGGCACCCCCATATTAGATTACACGGTGGGAGGTTCCCCGGGAGGGAATAAAACACCTCTAGGGGAAAAGTTAGCGAGCTTAAGGTCTCTCGGCTGAGGGACCAGGAGGAGATGGAGGAAGAAGAAAGGGCTTAAGAAGGAAAGTGTTTCCAGTACCCGGAGGAAAGTGAATTGGTCTGTTAAT
The DNA here is from genome assembly GCA_033576535.1 of Allobates femoralis. Classification (NCBI taxonomy): domain Eukaryota; kingdom Metazoa; phylum Chordata; class Amphibia; order Anura; family Aromobatidae; genus Allobates; species Allobates femoralis. The sequence continues at coordinate 23,482,854 of JARQOC010000003.1, forward strand.
CTTCTTTTGCATGAACTTGCCTCTATACAGGAACGCTGCCCCGGAGGTCCAGCCTACCTGTGGAGGACTTTACCACACTAGTCGCATTACCAACTACCTCCGGCGGACTGTGGTGGCGCTGGTGACACCTCACCAGAAACTACAGGTGGCGTCACGACAAAACTGTATATAATATCCCCTGTACATATTACCCCCTTTTTGGAAGATAGGCCCAGGACACGGGGTCAGGCGGCCACCATCCCCGTGACAACAGGAGCATTAAACCTTGCAGCCTGACACCCGAGTACCCCAAAGTTGGCGCAACAACTCATCACAGTGTGGTATTCCTGTTCCCAGTAAATGGGATGGTAAGTCCAGACACCAACAAAAGCACCCAACACACCCGATCCCAGGGACGGCGGGGGAACCCGACAGGCGGAGGCCCATGTGGTCAGTGGGAGGCGGGGAGGAAGGTGGGAAGTTAGTAAGGAAGCAGTCAGGAAGTAGAAAAGGGACGGACAACAGGAAGTAGTCCGTCAGGAGAGACAGTTGGCGGAGTCAGTGGAAGGAGAAGGACCTGGAGGACTTGAGCGGAGATGAGGCTCGTCCCGGGACGGAAGGAGCCCTAGGGGCGCCGGCTGTGAGCGCTCCACCTGTGCGCCCAAATCTGAAGTGAAGCGGAGGGGCAGGTTGAGAACCAGGGGACCGGCCCTGAAGGTGGCGAGGAGAGTCTATGCTCCAACCACGGAACCGGAGGCCACAAAGAGGAGCTGTGACAGACTCCTGACACATCCACTGAAAAGGTATCTGTACTAGGGTTAGGGGACATGGCCGGTCGCCCGACAGGACCCGTGGCTGCTGGAGTGGGGCACTTTGTGCGGAGGCGCGAGCAGGCAGCGCTGAGAGGGAAAGCAACCTGAGAAGGAAGAAACACAAAAGGGCTGTACTGGAGAAGCCATCTTGGTTGCTGAGGACTATCCGGACTGCGATTGATCCTGAGCTGTACCCTGTGGTGTGAGCAGAGAAAGCTGAGTAAAGCGGGTTTGGGACTCAGAACTGAGTGTGAGATTGTTCATTTCCTGCCTGAGGAGCGCTAGACTGATAGGCTGCGCAGGGACCTGCCCGTGAGATGCCCCGACCCTTCCGTGCAGCCAGATCAGCCCCGCTGGCCCTCCATCACCAAGACCTCTACACCGGATACCCAGGGGACCCGCTCCACCCGTGGGGAGGGAAACCATCACCGCTGCACTCCCATCATCCCCAGAGGTCCCGGACCACAGCACCGGCCACTAATAGCCGCATACCACGGGTGGAGTCACGACAACCACCCCCAAATCCCTATAAATTCCCCTAATCCCTATAACTTCCTCCCTTTTTATTGACCGTTCCGAGGCCACGGACCAGGTGACGCCACTGTGACATCCCATTCCCCACGACAGCGTTAGACCCGGCTCCGAGTATCCCACGGCCCCTACAGGTTGTGTCAAAGGTAGAGGGGACACAGGTAACAGGAGTGGGTACAGGTAACAAAGGAGGGGGCACAGGTAACAAAGGAGGGGAGGAGGGGGCACAGGTAACAGGAGTGGGTACAGGTAACAAAGGAGGGGGCACAGGTAACAAAGGAGGGGAGGAGGGGGCACAGGTAACAGGAGTGGGTACAGGTAACAAAGGAGGGGGCACAGGTAACAAAGGAGGGGAGGAGGGGGCACAGGTAACAGGAGTGGGTACAGGTAACAAAGGAGGGGGCACAGGTAACAAAGGAGGGGAGGAGGGGGCACAGGTAACAGAAGAGGGGGCACAGGTAACAAAAGGGGGCACAGGTAACAGGATGAGGGAGGGGGCACAGGTCAGAGGAGGGGAGGTGGGGGCACAGTTAACAGAGGAGGGGAAAAGGGGCACAGAAAACAGAAGGGAGGGGGCACAGACAACAGGAGGGGGGGAGGGGCACGGGTAACAGAGGTGAGGGTACAGGTAACAGAGGATGGGGAGGGGGTACAGGTAACAGAGGAAGGGGCACAGGTAACAGAGGTGACGGTACAGGTAACAGAGGATGGGGAGGGGTCACAGGTAACAGAGGAGGGGGCACAGGTAACAGAGGTGAGGGTACAGGTAACAGGATGGGGAGGGGTCACAGGTAACAGAGGAGGGGTCACAGGTAACAGAGGAGGGGGCACAGGTAACAGAGGAGGGGGCACAGGTAACAGAGGTGACGGTACAGGTAACAGAGGATGGGGAGGGGTCACAGGTAACAGAGGAGGGGCACAGGTAACAGAGGTGAGGGTACAGGTAACAGGATGGGGAGGGGGCACAGGTAACAGAGGAGGGGGCACAGGTAACAGAGGAGGGGGGAGAGGGCAGAAGTAGCAGAGGAGGGGGCACAGGTAACAGAGGATGGGGAAGGCGCACAGGTAACAGAGGAAGGGGGAGAGGGCACAGGTAACAGAGGAGGGGGCACAGGTAACAGAGGAGGGGGCACAGGTAACAGAAGATGAGGAGGGGGCACAGGTAATAGAGGAGGGGGGAGGGGGCATAGGTAACAGGAGAGGATGGGGAGGGGGCACAGGTAACAGAGGAGGGGGCACAGGTTACAGAAGATGAGGAGGGGGCACAGGTAATAGAGGAGGGGGAGGGGGCACAGGTAACAGAGGAAGGGGGAGAGGGCACAGGTAACAGAGGAGGGGCCACAGGTAACAGAGGAGGGGGCACAGGTAACAGAAGATGAGGAGGGGGCACAGGTAATAGAGGAGGGGGGAGGGGGCATAGGTAACAGGAGAGGATGGGGAGGGGGCACAGGTAACAGAGGAGGGGGAGGGGGCACAGGTAACAGAGGAAGGGGGAGAGGGCACAGGTAACAGAGGAGGGGGCACAGGTAACAGAGGAGGGGGCACAGGTAACAGAAGATGAGGAGGGGGCACAGGTAATAGAGGAGGGGGGAGGGGGCATAGGTAACAGGAGAGGATGGGGAGGGGGCACAGGTAACAGAGGAGGGGGCACAGGTTACAGAAGATGAGAAGGGGGCACAGGTAATAGAGGAGGGGGAGGGGGCACAGGTAACAGAGGAGGGGGAGGGGGCACAGGTAACAGAGGAGGGGGCACAGGTAACAGAAGATGAAGAAGGGGCACAGGTAACAGAGGAGGGGGGAGGGGGCACAGGTAACAGAGGAGAGGGCACAGGTAACAGGAGAGGAGGGGGCACAGGTAACAGAAGATGAAGAGGGGGCACAGGTAACAGAGGAGGGGGGAGGGGGCACAGGTAACAGAGGAGGAGGAGGGGCAGAGGTAGCAGAGGAGGGGGCACAGGTAACAGAGGAGGAGGAGGGGCAGAGGTAGCAGAGGAAGGGGCACAGGTAACAGAAGATGAGGAGGGGGCACAGGTAACAGAGGAGGGGGGAGGGGGCACAGGTAATAGAATTGGGGAGGGTTACTGATAGATAGTTTGTATAGCTATTACAGGAGACCACTGTATATAAACAATCTATGTATGATCTACAGCTTAAGAATGATATATTATCTATGGGGGTCGTCACACACTAGGATGTTGTGAGTGATCTCACCTATGATGTCAGGGGTGCGGCTCGTGGACACATCGTTAGTGAGGTGTCATGTGGCCCCCTGTGCAGGTCACCACAGGATCTCTTGGGACATGGATGGATGGTACACAGCAAGCAGACCCCACTAACACACAACACCTTTCACCCCAGGCCTGTAGGGGGAGCTCCACTGGTTGCCTTAAGTCAGAGTGTGCAGTCACTACAGAACTGTGAACAGCTAGGAGAGCTGACCTGGTGCTGGAGCCACACTAGGCCCAGACCAGCACACCCAGAGAGTGGTAGACCCTCGCAACAAGGGTCATAGGAACAGGAGAGAAGCACTGAATGGGGCAGAGGAGTTATCCAGACTCTCCCTAATAGAGTTCTGGTCACTGGGTTCGAGCTGCAGTAGCCATAGTGCAGGCTGTAGAGAAACCAGCACCACAACAAGGGGGTTTAGCTCCCTGGACGCCTGAAGCACCATCAGATGAGAGCCCGGAGTTGAGAATTCGATAGTGTTCCTTTATTGTGCCCTCAGTGCAACAAACTCGGGTGTGACGAGTCACATAAGAAAGTGCAACTCCGGTCTGGTTGGGTTTTATGCCTGCTAATCCCTACCAGAAGCTACGTACACGAGGAAGCCTATACCACTGCTTGCTGTGGAACCCCTGAAGTGTCTACCTCACCCCCGGTTGAGTGAACCTGTCAACACCAGTAAAAGGTACTGAAAAGACTTTGTGTGTATGTGTCCCTCATTCCGGTCGCACGACACCGACCGCGCTACCATATTCCCTTCAACTCCAGCAACTGACTCCGGCTCCAGGGACTCCCGCTCGTCCTGTGGGGAGCGTCTCCCATCTAGCAGCCGCATATCCCGCGGAGGCCCAAGCAGCGCCGGTGCCATCACCGGATACCCACGGGTGGCGTCACGAGACAAATTTTATTCCCAAACTACCCTTCCCTTTACATTGACCACCAGGGTCATCTAGCCTCCAGCACCGTACCGTGACAGTAACAAGTGCCTGAGGCCTGAGCACCCGGCTACGGTGAGTCAGTCACATGTATAGATAACGATGTCAGGGGTGCGGCTCGTGGACACATCATTAGTGAGGTGTCACATGTATAGATAACGATGTCAGTGGTGCGGCTCGTGGACACATCGTTAGTGAAGTGTCACATGTATAGATAACGATGTCAGGGGTGCGGCTCGTGGACACATCGTTAGTGAGGTGTCACATGTATAGATAACGATGTCAGGGGTGCGGCTCGTGGACACATTGTTAGTGAGGTGTCACATGTATAGATAACGATGTCAGTGGTGCGGCTCGTGGACACATCGTTAGTGAAGTGTCACATGTATAGATAACGATGTCAGGGGTGCGGCTCGTGGACACATCGTTAGTGAGGTGTCACATGTATAGATAACGATGTCAGGGGTGCGGCTCGTGGACACATCGTTAGTGAGGTGTCACATGTATAGATAACGATGTCAGGGGTGCGGCTCGTGGACACATCATTAGTGAGGTGTCACATGTATAGATAACGATGTCAGGGGTGCGGCTCGTGGACACATCGTTAGTGAGGTGTCACATGTATAGATAACTATGTCAGGGGTGCGTCTCGTGGACACATCGTTAGTGAGGTGTCACATGTATAGATAACAATGTCAGAGGTGCGGCTCGTGGACACATCGTTAGTGAGGTGTCACATGTATAGATAACGATGTCAGTGGTGCGGCTCGTGGACACATCGTTAGTGAGGTGTCACATGTATAGATAACGATGTCAGGGGTGCGGCTCGTGGACACATCGTTAGTGAGGTGTCACATGTATAGATAACGATGTCAGGGGTGCGGCTCGTGGACACATCGTTAGTGAGGTGTCACATGTATAGATAACGATGTCAGGGGTGCGGCTCGTGGACACATCGATAGTGAGGTGTCACATGTATAGATAACGATCTCAGGGGTGCGGCTCGTGGACACATCGTTAGTGAGGTGTCACATGTATAGATAACGATGTCAAGGGTGCGGCTCGTGGACACATCGATAGTGAGGTGTCACATGTATAGATAACGATGTCAGGGGTGCGGATCGTGGACACATCGTTAGTGAGGTGTCACATGTATAGATAACGATGTCAGGGGTGCGGCTCGTGGACACATCGTTAGTGAGGTGTCACATGTATAGATAACGATATCAGGGGTGCGGCTCGTGGACACATCGTTAGTGAGGTGTCACATGTATAGATAATGATGTCAGTGGTGCGGCTCGTGGACACATCGTTAGTGAGGTGTCACATGTATAGATAACGATGTCAGGGGTGCGGCTCGTGGACACATCATTAGTGAGGTGTCACATGTATAGATAACGATCTCAGGGGTGCGGCTCGTGGACACATCATTAGTGAGGTGTCACATGTATAGATAACGATGTCAGTGGTGCGGCTCGTGGACACATCGTTAGTGAGGTGTCACATGTATAGATAACGATGTCAGGGGTGCGGCTCGTGGACACATCGTTAGTGAGGTGTCACATGTATAGATAACGATGTCAGGGGTGCGGCTCGTGGACACAATCGTTAGTGAGGTGTCACATGTATAGATAACGATGTCAGGGGTGCGGCTCGTGGACACATAGTTAGTGAGGTGTCACATGTATAGATAACGATGTCAGGGGTGCGGCTCGTGGACACATCGTTAGTGAGGTGTCACATGTATAGATAACGATGTCAGGGGTGCGGCTCGTGGACACATCATTAGTGAGGTGTCACATGTATAGATAACGATGTCAGGGGTGCGGCTCGTGGACACATCGTTAGTGAGGTGCCACATGTATAGATAACGATGTCAGGGGTGCGGCTCGTGGACACATCATTAGTGAGGTGTCACATGTATAGATAACGATGTCAGGGGTGCGGCTCGTGGACACATCATTAGTGAGGTGTCACATGTATAGATAACGATGTCAGGGGTGCGGCTCGTGGACACATCGTTAGTGAGGTGTCACATGTATAGATAACGATGTCAGGGGTGCGGCTCGTGGACACATAGTTAGTGAGGTGTCACATGTATAGATAACGATCTCAGGGGTGCGGCTCGTGGACACATCATTAGTGAGGTGTCACATGTATAGATAACGATGTCAGTGGTGCGGCTCGTGGACACATCGTTAGTGAGGTGTCACATGTATAGATAACGATGTCAGGGGTGCGGCTCGTGGACACATAGTTAGTGAGGTGTCACATGTATAGATAACGATGTCAGGGGTGCGGCTCGTGGACACATCGTTAGTGAGGTGTCACATGTATAGATAACGATGTCAGGGGTGCGGCTCGTGGACACATCATTAGTGAGGTGTCACATGTATAGATAACGATGTCAGGGGTGCGGCTCGTGGACACATCGTTAGTGAGGTGTCACATGTATAGATAACGATGTCAGGGGTGCGGCTCGTGGACACATCATTAGTGAGGTGTCACATGTATAGATAACGATGTCAGGGGTGCGGCTCGTGGACACATGTTAGTGAGGTGTCACATGTATAGATAACGATGTCAGGGGTGGCGGCTCATGGACACACATCGTTGTGAGGTTGTCACATGTATAGATAACGATGTCAGGGGTGCGGCTCGTGGACACATCGTTAGTGAGGTGTCACATGAATAGATAACGATGTCAGGGGTGCGGCTCGTGGACACATCGTTAGTGAGGTGTCACATGTATAGATAACGATGTCAGGGGTGCGGCTCATGGACACATCGTTAGTGAGGTGTCACATGTATAGATAACGATGTCAGGGGTGCGGCTCGTGGACACATCGTTAGTGAGGTGTCACATGTATAGATAACGATGTCAGGGTGGCTCGGCTCGTGGACACATGTTAGTGAGGTGTCACATGTATAAGTATTAAACGATGTCAGGGGTGCGGCTCGTGGACACATCGTTAGTGAGGTGTCACATGTATAGATAACGATGTCAGGGGTGCGGCTCGTGGACACATTGTTAGTGAGGTGTCACATGTATAGATAACGATGTCAGGGGTGCGGCTCGTGGACGCATCGTTAGTGAGGTGTCACATGTATAGATAACGATGTCAGGGGTGCGGCTCGTGGACGCATCGTTAGTGAGGTGTCACATGTATAGATAACGATGTCAGGGGTGCGGCTCGTGGACACATCGTTAGTGAGGTGTCACATGTATAGATAACGATGTCAGGGGTGCGGCTCGTGGACACATCGTTAGTGAGGTGTCACATGTATAGATAGCGATGTCAGGGGTGCGGCTCGTGGACACATCGTTAGTGAGGTGTCACATGTATAGATAACGATGTCAGGGGTGCGGCTCGTGGACACATCATTAGTGAGGTGTCACATGTATAGATAATGATGTCAGGGGTGCGGCTCGTGGACACATCGTTAGTGAGGTGTCACATGTATAGATAACGATGTCAGGGGTGCGGCTCGTGGACACATCGTTAGTGAGGTGTCACATGTATAGATAGCGATGTCAGGGGTGCGGCTCGTGGACACATCGTTAGTGAGGTGTCACATGTATAGATATCGTTCAGGACACAGCAGCGATGTTACATGCAGGGATCGTTCACACAACCAGCGACTGATACTTGTCAATGTTGTGAATAGGAGAAATCTATCAGGAGATCGGTTATCGCGGTGTCACACAGAACGATGCAGCAGATTGGATGATCGACATCATGTGATATGGGGTCAGGTTCCCATATCTGTATATAACGATCTGACCACTTATCGCTTGTAAGATCCACATGTCACACGCAACCACGTCGTTAGAGCGATGGAAAACTCGTGCATTTCAGAGATAACTTTAATGATATTGTAGTGTGTGACGGCCCCTTATTAATTATCTGTCTCTATCTGTCTATCTATCTATCTATCTATCTATCTATCTATCTATCATCCTTGTACATCTTGAACACTTAAAAATCAGTAATTTTTTTAATGTATTTTATTCCGGTGTCAAATGGATGGAACACGGGTATAGATATCTCACACGCAAGGTGATAATGGACAGTGACAGCGCACGGTGATGATACACTGTAATAACGCACGGTAAAGACGCACGGTGATAACTTGAAATGACAGCGCATGGTGACAGCGGACGTTGATAGTGAACAGGGACAGCCCATGGTGATGATGCACGGTGATGACACACGGTGATGATGCATGGTGATAACGGACAGTGACAGCACACGGTGATGACGCATGGTGATGACGGACAATGACAGCGCATGGTGATGATGGACAGTGACAGCAAATGGTGATGACGCATGGTAATGACGCATAGTGATGATGCACGGTGATGACACACGGTGATAATGCACAGTGACAATGCATGGTGATGACGCATGGTGATAATGGAACATGAAAGCACACTGTGATGATGCACGGTGATGACGGACAGTGACAGCTCATGGTGATGATGCACAGTGAAGACACACGGTGATAACGCACAGTGATGATGCACGGTGATGACCACGGTGATGACGGACAGTGACAGCTCATGGTGATGATGCACAGTGAAGACACACGGTGATAACGCACAGTGATGATGCACGGTGATGACGCACGGTGATGACGGACAGTGACAGCTCATGGTGATGATGCACAGTGAAGACACACGGTGATAACGCACAGTGATGATGCACGGTGATGACGCACGGTGATGATGGACAGTGACAGCTCATGGTGATGATGCACAGTGATGACACACGGTGATAATGCACAGTGATGATGCACGGTGATGACGCACAGTGATGATGGACAGTGACAGCTCATGGTGATGATGCACAGTGATGACACACGGTGATAACGCACAGTGATGATGCACGGTGATGACGGACAGTGACAGCTCATAGTGATGACGCACAGTGATGATGCATGGTGATGATGCACAGTGATGACACACGGTGATAACGCACGGTGATGACACACGGTGATGATGCATGGTGATAACGGACAGTGACAGCACATGGTGATGATGCACGGTGATGACGCATGGTGATGATGGACAGTGACAGCTATAGTGATGACGCACAGTGATGATGCATGGTGATGATGCACAGTGATGACACCGGTGATAACACACGGTGATGATGCACGGTGATAACACACGGTGCTGCACACATTTTTGCTGCTGTGAGACATTATCCTGTATCTGGTATATGACAGAGGTGTTTAGACAGCGGTAACCCAGTCCATATTATCCTATAACTGCTGCCTGTGAGCAGTCCGGTATTGATCTCGCTATATGGCCATTTTATCTTATAAGGACGGATTCATCTATTATTGTCTTCAGGACGGTATAATCTATATGTACATTAATGAGTGCTTCCTGCGCTCGCAGCGTTTGATGTCTGATGGGGCAGGTAGAACAGGACCTGACTTGCTTGGACACTTACACTAATTTACTTGTTGAATAAATACCTGAACAAGCACTTATCACCTGCCATAAATCCTGCCTGCTGCAGATAGTCATCTCCCCATCCTGCACATGATTCCCCTAATTCCTGCCACTGAGGAGCAGACTGATGCTAATGATACAGACGTGTCCTGTCATTGCCGCTCATTAGATCTTTACTGGATCTGTCACCGATCCCTGACACTGACACTGGTCATCAGTGTGATAATACCTTCATCAGGAGAGAATACTAATCTACTAATTGTTGGATGTCGTCGATATACCTGGATGTAATAAAGTGATCCAAAGCCATAGACAATTTATGGAGTGTAATGGAAGGACAGTGTGGTATATAATCATCTAGATGGACCCAGTGACCCCATTATATTCATCCTCTGACCCTACTATAGAGGGATTGATGACAGCTGCACAGCTGACTGACAGTATTCAGCCCCTATGTATAACAGTGCCTGTGAAAGTATTTGGCCCCCTATGTATATACAGTGCCTTGTGAAAGTATTCAGCCCCCTATGTATATACAGTGCCTTGTGAAAGTATTCAGCCCCTATGTATATATACAGTGCCTTGTGAAAGTATTTGGCCCTTGAACTTTCAACTTTTGCCACATTTCAGGCTTCAAACATAAAGATAGAAATTCTAATATTTTTGTGAAGAATCAACAACAAGTGGAACAATCGTGAGGGGGAACCAAATTTATTGGAGATTTTAAACTTTAAAAAAAAATTAAAATCTTGAACAGTGGGGCGTGCGATATTATTGGTCCCCTTGAGTTAATCCTCTTGTTTTCGCCCCCTTGTAGCTGTGATTACAGCTGCAGTCTCTTGGGGTTTGTCTCCTTTTCCTTGCAGAAACAGCTGGAGCTCAGTGAGGTTGGATTGAGGCGTTTGTGATCAGCAGTTTTCAGCTCTTTCCACAGATTCTCCATTGGATTCAGGTCTGGATGTGACTCTTCCATTCTAACACCTGGAGACGGTGATTTTTGATCCTTTCCATTGTAGATTTTGCTTTATGTTTGGGATCTTTGTCTTGTTGGAAGATAAATCTCCGTCCAGTCTCAGGTCTTTTGCAGACTCCAGCAGGTTTCTTCCAGAATGTCCTGTATTTGGCTCCGTCCATCTTCCCATCAATATTAACCATCTTCCTGTCCCTGCTGAAGAAAAGCCCAACCATGATGCTGCCTCCACCATGTGTGACAGTGGGGATGGTGTTTTCAGGCCACCACCATGTGTGACAGTGGGATGGTGTTTTCAGGCCTCACCATGTGTGACAGTGGGGATGGTGTTCTGAGGCCTCCACCATGTGTGACAGTGGGGATGGTGTTTTCAGGGTGATGAGCTCTGTTGCTTTTACACCAAACATATCGTTTTGCATTGTGGCCATAGTGTGATTTTGGTTTCCTCTTAGCAGAGCCCCTTATTCCACATGTTTGGGGTCTCCCTTATTCCACATGTTTGGGGTCTCCCTTATTCCACATGTTTGGGGTCTCCCTTATTCCACATGTTTGGGGTCTCCCTTATTCCACATGTTTGGGGTCTCCCTTATTCCACATGTTTGGGGTCTCCCAGGCGGCTTGTGGCAAACTTCACACCAGACTTTTTATGGATATCTGAGAAATGGCTTCTTCTTGCCGCTCTTCCATAAAGGCCAGATTTGTGCAGTGTACGACTGATTGTTGTCCTATGGACAGACTCTCCCACCTCAGCTGTAGATCTCTGCAGATCATCCAGAGTGATCAGGGACCTATTGGCCTCATCTCTGATCAGTCTTCTCCTTGTGTGAGATGAAGGTTTAGAGGGACAGCCGAGTCTTGGTAGATTTGCAGCGGTCTGATCCTCCTTCCATTACAATATGATCACTTGCACAGTGGCTCCTTCAGATGTTTAAAACTTGGGAAACCTTTTTGTATCCAAATCCGGCTTTAATCTTCTCCACAACAGTATCTCAGACCTGCAAGTTTAGCAAGTGGACTAAGCTCTGTAAGAACCCATGAGTGGAAATCATTAAATATGTTAACGGATTGTTCTGTACATGTCATATTGGGGAAGGGGCAGCATTCCAGGTTTATAGCTATCACACATTAATAGCATCATACATCATATTTTAAGCCGACATCTGCGTAGTGTTCACACAGATGATAACTGGACTAGAAGACTTCCCGGCTGGTAGAAAACGTCCAAGGATATTGTCACCTACGAGGCGACATTGACTGGATGAGACGCGGCCATAGGCAAGCAGTGAGCTCTGAGCAGATCAGCACCAGCCACTGAGCCCTGAGGCTTCAGATAGTCATGAGGGTTCTTAGCTGTTACATGTAAATTCCGTAAACATTTCTTAGGCTGTCCAATACTCCAGAATATCCGATAATCTGGCATCTGTCAGGGGCTGATATAGAAGTGGGAAATGATGATTGGGCCCTTCTGCTCCTGTGTGTCTCCCTCTAGTGGAAGCACTGAGCATTGCATCCTCATTATAATGCCCATGTGGCTAGATTTCATTTAAATGTTTGCATTGTTTGCCTTCTCTAGCCTCTGTGTCTTGTCCATGAGTCAACTGACAATCCATCAGTGAGCTCATTCAGATTTGAACTCTTTTCTCTGTCATTTTTTGAGCTCCTCTCAGTTGATTCATGGCCGGGGACAGGGGTGTAACTACAACAGGTGCAGGGGTTGCAATCGCACGGACAGGGGTGTAACTACAACAGGTGCAGGGGTTGCAATCACACGGACAGGGGTGTAACTACAACAGGTGCAGGGGTTGCAATCACACTGACAGGGGTGTAACTACAACAGGTGCAGGGGTTGCAATCACACAAACGGGTGTAACTACAACAGGTGCAGGGGTTGCAATCATACGGACAGGGGTGTAACTACAACAGGTGCAGGGGTTGCAATCACACGGACAGGGGTGTAACTACAACAGGTGCAGGGGTTGCAATCACACGGACAGGGGTGTAACTACAACAGGTGCAGGGGTTGCAATCATACGGACAGGGGTGTAACTACAACAGGTGCAGGGGTTGCAATCACACGGACAGGGGTGTAACTACAACAGGTGCAGGGGTTACAATCACACGGACAGGGGTGTAACTACAACAGGTGCAGGGGTTGCAATCATACGGACAGGGGTGTAACTACAACAGGTGCAGGGGTTGCAATCATACGGACAGGGGTGTAACTACAACAGGTGCAGGGGTTACAATCACACGGACAGGGGTGTAACTACAACAGGTGCAGGGGTTACAATCACACGGACAGGGGGGTAACTACAACAGGTGCAGGGGTTGCAATCATACGGACAGGGGTGTAACTACAACAGGTGCAGGGGTTGCAATCATACGGACAGGGGTGTAACTACAACAGGTGCAGGGGTTACAATCACACGGACAGGGGTGTAACTACAACAGGTGCAGGGGTTACAATCACACGGACAGGGGGGTAACTACAACAGGTGCAGGGGTTACAATCACACGGACAGGGGGGTAACTACAACAGGTGCAGGGGTTACAATCACACGGACAGGGGGGTAACTACAACAGGTGCAGGGGTTACAATCACACGGACAGGGGGGTAACTACAACAGGTGCAGGGGTTACAATCACACGGACAGGGGGGGTAACTACAACAGGTGCAGGGGTTACAATCACACGGACAGGGGTGTAACTACAACAGGTGCAGGGGTTACAATCACACGGACAGGGGTGTAACTACAACAGGTGCAGGGGTTACAATCACACGGACAGGGGTGTAACTACAACAGGTGCAGGGGTTACAATCACACGGACAGGGGGGGTAACTACAACAGGTGCAGGGGTTACAATCACCCGGACAGGGGTGTAACTACAACAGGTGCAGGGGTTGCAATCACACTCGGGCCCTGAAGCCTGGGGGGCCCCAAAAGTCTCTTTGGCCTAAAGAAAAAGACTAATGCTATTAATATGCAATAATTGGGGGCCCCGTTGGAGTTTTCGCATCGGGGCCCATGGGCTTCATGTTACACCACTGACCGGGGACCACATCAAAGGTGAATGTGAAGGAAACTAAGAGCCGGGAGACGCAAATCTGTAAACCTTGTGTGGACCATGGTGGTTTATATCCAGAGGCTGCAGACCTCACAGCGGAGCGTTTGGTACAGTTGCACCGCTCCTTCATGAACCTGATACATTGTATCACATTCGTGCTGTATTTGGCTCACAGAGGATTGTCTGGACTGGATGCAATTGTAACAAACCCTCAGCTCTTCTTTTTGGAGTGGACTTTTTTCTCACCTGTTGGGTCTCACTCTTACTTTGGCGCTCGGGTTCACTGATGGTACGTGACCCTCGTCCACACTGGCCGCTCCCCCCCCCACCACTGTGGGCGGCCATCTTGGCCCCTGGGCTGTTTATAGCACCGTGTAACCCTGTAGTCGTTAATACATCATCTATTGGTCTCCATCAAAGGAAAAGTGAAAAGAAATCTGGGCGCTCTTCACCTGAGGCCGCCGGACACATCAAACCGCTCACCGCGCCCAACATCAAAGACAGACGCATTTCCGTCCGACAGGTTCCATTTATTTGCTGAAGTTAATTAGTTTCATTTGGAAGAATTTAATCTCCAGTCCTGATCTTCCCCGGTCCCTGAGCAGCAGAAATCCCAATCTAATGTACAATCATTATGTCCAAGCAATCAATCCCTGCAGGGCTGCTGCCTCTATACAGGAGCCGATCAGAGCTGCAGTGTAAAGCATGGGGGAGCCACATTGATAATAACACAGAGTCAATAGATCCAGGTTACAGTGGACTCTGCTCTATGTGTATTCTGCATTGAATAAAGCATTCATCCATCAAGCTGCCATGAAAGAAAAATAACATTGCAATAAATAAGTCTTTTCTGGCTTATTTGGTCTGCAATTTGTTTGTATGAAGATGAAACCAGGCCCTAGGGGGAAGGAAATCCTATAAAAAATAAATATACTATTTCCCCCTTTAATTCTCCCCCAGTGTGAAATCTCATGTGGTCCCTTCCATCGGTCACCTGACTGCTGCAGCCAATCCCTGACCTCAGCTGTGATATCTGCATTAAGTCATGTCATGATTGAGGCCAGTCATTGGCTCCAGCAGTCAGGTGACTGGTGGAAGGGATGACATCACTTTTTATAACAGGTCGGGACCATTAAAGGGGAGGGGGAATGTAGTAAAATCAAGACAGACATTATTATTATTATTATATTTTTTATTTATATAGCGCCATTAGATTCCATGGAGCTTTACATGATAGGAGGGTAGACGAGGACAATTCAATATATTCGTGTAGTTCGTGCAAACAGGAACAGGAGGGGATGGGACCCTGTTCACGAGGGCTCACAGTCTGGACATGTCACTGGTAGCAAAGATCACCAAGCTACGACTTGTCTACACATCATACAAAGAGAGCAATCACTGGAGAAGACATCATGGTCAGGAGAAGAGAAGGAACAAGGTGAAGAAGAAGATGGTGACATCTAGGTTGAGAACTGTTGACCTATCTAGGCTTGGAGAAGACTCTGGTGGACCTATTTAGGCTGAAGAAATTCTGGTGAACCTAGCTAGGTTTAGAGAAGACCCTGGTGACCTATCTAGGCTTGGAGAAGACCCTGGTGGACCTATCTAGGCTTGGAGAAGACCCTGGTGGACCTATCTAGGCTTGGAGAAGAGTCTGGTGGAACTAGCTAGGTTTGGAGAAGATCCTGATGGGCCTATCTAGGCTTGGAGAAGACCCTAGTAGACCTATCTAGGCTTGGAGAAGACCCTGATGTAGCTATATAGGCTTGGAAAAAACCCTGGGCTAGCTATATAGGCTTGGAGACGATCCTGGTGGACCTATCTAGGCTTAAAGAAGACCCTGGTGGACCTAATTTAGGCTTGGAGAAGACCAAGGTGGACCTACCTAGGCTCACCAGGGTCTTCTCCAAGCTTATCCTGGTAGACCTAGCTAGGCTTGCAGAAGATCCTGGTAGAACCTATTTAGGCTTGGAGAAGAACCTGGTGGACCTATCTAGGCTTGGAGAAGACCATGGTGGACCTATCTAGGTTTGGAGAAACCCGTGGTGCATCTATCTAGGCTTCGAGAAGAGTCTGTGGACCTAGCTAGGCTTGGAGAAGACCCCTGGTGGACCTGTCTAGGCTTAGAGAAAACCCTGGTGAAACCTATGTTAGGCTTGGAGAAGACCATGGTGACCTATCTAAGATTGGAGAGGAACACCTTGTGGGCCTATCTAGGTTTGGAGAAGACCCTGGTAGACCTATTTAGGCTTGGAGAAGACCCTGTTGGACCTAGCTAGGCTTAGAGAAGACCCTGGTGGACCTATTTAGGCTTGGAGAAGACCCTTTCTGGATCTATCTAGGTTTGGAGAAAATCCTTGTGGACCTATCTAGGTTTGGAGAAGACCCTGGTGGACCTATCTAGGATCTTCCTACAGAGCATTCATTCATCAAGTTGCCATGGTTCGAGAGCCAGCTGAAGGCAGATAAATGATAAAGAATATTTCTTTACCTTACCATTTTTGTATAATCATATAAAACCCCTTTTGAGCTTATTGTGAGCCCATCCTCATCATCTTGTCCGGAATCTCCATGAATCCTTCTCCCATTGGGTTTATGGTCCTATCATAAGACTTCAGAGCAGAACTTGTAATGGAGACAGCTCTACATAATGCAGGTGATGACTCACCTGGTCACTGAGCCCCCGGTGGGTCGCCTCCATATCTTTCTCCATGTTGGCGACTCATATGTATGGTCGTACCAAAAGTCACCAGGTGAGAAAGGAAGGGAAGGGCGGCCTTTATATTGTAAGGTCTCACTTCTGTTGAAGCTCTGGTAGATTCCATTACTCCATGCAGCAACCTCCAGGTGGCAGCAAAGGCTGCTGGGAAATGGTATGCAAATGAGGTCTAGAAGTAAGAAAACTCATCTGTAGGAAGCTGCCCAGTCAAGGCTATTAGGTGACTTTGACCTTCTGGAGAGCAGCCTACAGGTGGCGCTGTGGAGAGACATATGAATGGCTTAGATACAACAGGCAGCAGCACAGGGGGAATGGAGCACTGTGCAGCTCTCTGATAGGTATGTGGTATTAATACAACAGCTAACCGGAGAGTAACACACACTATAGGATTAGATACACTGGATAGTATCACACAGAATAAGATTAGATACACTGCATGATATCACACAAAATAGAATTCTATAGACTGGACAGTATCACAAGATTAGATTAGATACCCTGGAAAGTATCACACATGACAGGCCTAGATACATTGGAAGCATCTGCTAAAAGAAAAACCCTGTCTACAATGGGGCCTCCATGATGCCTACAGTGAAGCACGGCAGGCGCCTGGTGACTCCTGCAGTGAAGCATGGCAGAACCTCAGTGACTTATACAGCGAAGCATGGCGGAACCTCGGTGACTTATACAGCGAAGCATGGCGGAACCTCGGTGACTTATACAGCGAAGCATGGCGGAACCTCGGTGACTTATACAGCGAAGCATGGCGGAACCTCGGTGACTTATACAGTGAAGCATGGCAGAACCTCGGTGACTTATACAGTGAAGCATGGCGGAACCTCGGTGACTTATACAGTGAAGCATGGCGGAACCTCGGTGACTTATACAGTGAAGCATGGCGGAACCTCAGTGACTTATACAGTAAAGCATGGCGGAACCTCGGTGACTTATACAGCGGAGCATGGCGGAACCTCAGTGACTTATACAGTAAAGCATGGCGGAACCTCGGTGACTTATACAGTGAAGCATGGCAGAACCTCGGTGACTTATACAGTGAAGCATGGTGGAACCTCGGTGACTTATACAGTGAAGCATGGCGGAACCTCGGTGACTTATACAGTGAAGCATGGTGGAACCTCGGTGACTTATACAGTGAAGCATGGCGGAACCTCGGTGACTTATACAGTGAAGCATGGTGGAACCTCGGTGACTTATACAGTGAAGCATGGCGGAACCTCGGTGACTTATACAGTGAAGCATGGTGGAACCTCGGTGACTTGTACAGTGAAGCATGGTGGAACCTCGGTGACTTATACAGTGAAGCATGGCGGAACCTCGTGACTTATACAGTGAAGCATGGTGGAACCTCGGTGACTTATACAGTGAAGCATGGCAGAACCTCGGTGACTTATACAGTGAAGCATGGTGGAACCTCGGTGACTTATACAGTGAAGCATGGCGGAACCTCGGTGACTTATACAGTGAAGCATGGTGGAACCTCGGTGACTTATACAGTGAAGCATGGCGGAACCTCGGTGACTTATACAGTGAAGCATGGCGGAACGTCGGTGACTCCTACAGTGAAGCATGGCAGAACCTCGGTGACTTATACAGCGAAGCGTGGCGGAACCTCGGTGACTTATACAGTAAAGCATGGCGGAACCTCGGTGACTCCTACAGTGAAGCATGGTGGAACCTCGGTGACTTATACAGTGAAGCATGGCAGAACCTCGGTGACTTATACAGTGAAGCATGGCGGACCCTCAGTGACTTATACAGTGAAGCATGGCAGAACCTCGGTGACTTATACAGTGAAGCATGGCGGAACCTCGGTGACTCCTACAGTGAAGCATGGCGGAACCTCGGTGACTTATACAGTGAAGCATGGCAGAACCTCGGTGACTTATACAGTAAAGCATGGCGGAACCTCGGTGACTTATACAGTGAAGCGTGGCAGAACCTCGGTGACTTATACAGTGAAGCATGGCAGAACCTCGGTGACTCCTACAGTGAAGCATGGCGGAACCTCGGTGACTCCTACAGTGAAGCATGGTGGAACCTCGGTGACTCCTACAGTGAAGCATGGCGGAACCTCGGTGATGTCTACAGTGAAGTATGGCGGGGGCTTGGTGATGTCTACAGTGGAGCACAGCGGGGGCTTGGTGATGTCTACAGTAAAGCATGATGGGACCTCGGTGATGTCTACAGTGAAGCATGGTGGAGTCTCAGTGATGTCTACAATGAAGCACACCGGGGGCACGGTGATGTCTACAGTGAAGCATGTTGGAGGCTCAGTGATGTCTACAGTGAAGCACAGCGGGGGGCACGGTGATGTCTACAGTGAAGCATGGTGGAGGCTCAGTGATGTCTACAGTGAAGCATGGTGGGACCCTGGTGACTTCTACAGTGAAGCATGGAGGGCGCTTGGTGACTCCTAGAGTGAAGCATGGTGGAACCTCGTGACTTCTACAGTGGAGCATGGAGGTCGCTTGGTGATTCCTACAGTGAAGCACGGCGGGCACTTGGTGACTCCTACAGTGAAGCACAGCGGGCGCTTGGTGACTCCTACAGTGAAGCATGGCAGGGGCTTGGTGATTTCTACAGCAAAACATAACGAGGCTCAGTGATGTCTAAAGTGAAGCATGGTGGGGGATCAGTGATATCTACAGTGAAGCATGGTGGGGGATCAGTGATGTCTACAGTGGAGCACGGTGGGGGCTTGGTGATGTCTACAGTAAAGCATGGTGGAGGCTCAGTAATATCTAACAGTGAAGCATGGCGGAACCTCGGTGATGTCTACAGTGAAGTATGGCGGGGGCTTGGTGATGTCTACAGTGAAGCATGGTGGGACCTCGGTGATGTCTACAGTGAAGCATGGTGGAGGCTCAGTGATGTCTACAGTGAAGCACAGCGGAGGCACGGTGATGTCTACAGTGAAGCATGGTGGCATCTCGGTGATGTCTACAGTGATGCACAGCAGAGGCTCAGTGATGTCTACAGTGGGGCACAGCAGGGGTTCAATGATGTCTGCAGTGAAACAAGGCAGGGGCTCAGTGATGTTTACAGTTAAGCATGGCTTGGTGATGTCTACAGTGAAACATGACGTAGGATCAGTGATTTCTACAGTGAAGCACAGTGGGGGATCAGGGATGTCTTATGTAAAATACTGTGTGGTATCAGTGATGTCAGCAGGAAAGTAAGGCAGGGGCTCGACAATGTCTACAGTGAAGTACGGCTGGGGCTCAGTGATATCTACAATGAAGCATGGCGGGACCTCGGTGATGTCTACAGTGAAGCATGGCAGGGGCTCGGTATTGTCTACAGTGAAGCACGGTGGGGACTCAGTAATGTCTACAGTGAAGCACAGCGGAGGCTCGGTGATGTCTACAGTATAGCACAGGAGGGGCTTGGTGATGTCTACAGTGATGCATGGTGGGGGCTCGGTGATGTCTACAGTGAAGGATGGCGGGGGCTTGGTGATGTCTAAAGTGAAGCATGATGGGGGCATGGTGATTTCTACAGTGAAGCATGGCGGGGGCTTGGTGATGTCTACAGTGAAGCATGATGGGGGCATGGTGATTTCTACAGTGAAGCATGGCGGGGCTTGGTGATGTCTACAGTGAAGCATGGCGGGGACTTGGTGATGTCTAAAGTGAATCATGATGGGGCATGGTGATGTCTACAGTGGGCACAGCAGGGGCTCAGTGATATCTACAGTGAAGCATGGCGGGGCCAGTGATGTCTACAGTGAAACATGGTGGGGATCAGAGATGTCTACAGTGAAACACGGCGGGGGCTTGGTGATGTCTACAGTGGAGCATGGTGGGGGCTTGGTGATGTCTACAGTGGGGCACAGCGGGGGATCAGCGATGTCTACAGTGAAACAGCGGAGTCTCGGTTCGTTGATGTCTACAGTGAAGCACAGCGAGGGCTCAATGATGTCTACAGTAGAGCATAGCAGTGGCTCGGTGATGTCTACAGTGGGGCACGGCAGGGGCTCTGTGATGTCTACAGTGGGGCACGGCAGGGGCTCGGTGATGGCTACAGTGGGGCACAGTTGGGAATCAGTGATGTCGACAGTGAAACACGGCGGGAGCTCCGTGATGTCTACAGTGCAGCAAGGCGGGGGCTCGATGATGTCTACAGTGAAGCACGGCAAGGGCTCAGTGATGTCTACAGTTAAGCACCGCGGGAGCTCGGTGATGTCTACAGTGAAGGACGGCGAGGGCTTCTTCTGGAGTTGGTGTTCGGTATTAGGGATTTTTCTGGGTTTGATATGACTCAGGCTTCCTAGGAGACCTAATCAATCACAGGTACTTCTTCGGTAATGGTGACTGATTCCTAAAACTTTTTTTCCCCTTCTATTGACCTTGCCCAGGGTCACGGAGCGGGTCACGACACAGTGACTCCCCAGAACTGCTGTACAGCCTGGTTCTGAGTACCCACGGCCTGGTGGGCGACTCAAACACACACTGCCTGATCTCTAACAAGGAAGCTGAGCACTGAAGACCTGATTTGGGCTGTGACTCAGCTTCTGGTTGTAGGGAAGAGTTAAGGTGTATTAAGATGGAGTAGGCACAGGAGAGTCTGCTGATGAAGCAGCAGAAGCTGCTCCAAGGGGCAAGCTGCATGCAGGGCACCAGTCCCTAAGGCTACCCAGGCTTACAGGGCCTGGTGGCAGAAACTGGAGTCTAGTGGGTTTTATGTCCACTTTAGTGGAACTTTCGGGGGTGACAGTAGTAAAGAGGCTCAGGAAACTGCTCTGGGCAGAGCACAGATACCCTTAGGATCCACACTACCAGCCTAGCAGGAGGTAATCCATGGAACGAAGGGGAAGTACTGAAAGGCTAAAGGCATCAGGAAACCTAGAGAATAAGAGAAGCCAGCAGGAAGGCCATATTACTCACCCAGCAGAGCAGACTACAGTTCTCATCAGACTGGCCAGACCACATGCCTGGTGTTGGAAGTGTGACCCTGGATTTGCTGCAGAAACCTACAGTAAAAAGTAAAGCAAATAGACGGACTCCTTGTGCCTTCTCCCTCCACTGCACCTAACCACCATCACCCTCATCGTCCCCCGGGAGTCAGCCCTGGTTGTGAAGGGTTAACCTGTTCACTGCCATTACAACCCAACTCCCAGGGATCATCTGCAGTGTTGGCTATATACTGGCTGAACATCCAAACTGGCGTCACAAACCTATTCTTTCTTTTTATTTCTCCATTTTTCATCCTCCCTTTACATGTGCGGTTAACGTCGCAGATGCTGGACACTGCCACCATGAACTTAACCCCTGGCCCAGCTGTTAAGTACCCCGGCCCTTGCGACAGACAAACGTTATATACAACCCGCAGCCTCTATATTACATATACACAGCCTGAAGCCTCTATATTACATATACACAGCCTGCAGCCTCTATATTATAATCATAAATTGTGGTATGTGTTAAAGGGGCCCACTGAGACTCTTTTGCCCCGGGGCCAGTCCTGTCCTTGAAGATGGTAAGGTGTTGTCCCAGACTTATCAATGCCATAGGGTCACTGCAATTCCTCCATGACTTTTCCCTGGTCAGAGTGGTTCCTCTTCGGACACCCGTACATGAGGACAAAGTCTCGGCCAGTCGCCCGGACTCCTGACTTGGCCATCTGGTCCCTGGTCGGGGTCACAACTGTGAATTTGGTGAAGTGGTTGGTCATTATCAAGCAGTATTGGTAACCAGGGGCACAACTACAAGAGATGCAGGGTGTCACATTTTGACTGCTTTGCAGACCATGAGTGCTGCTGCTGTGTTTAAACTGATTGTTGTTTCCCCTAGTCTATGCTGTGTACTGCAGCCAGGTGGAGAAGGGAGTCATAGCATTTAGGTGGAGGGGTGTGTCTTAGTATTCAGATCTACACACCCCCAGCCTTGGAAGAGCTCCACTTCCCTCCACTAGATGTTGCAGAAAGCTCATTTCAGACTCTGCTTGAACCCCATGCATTAAGGACTTGCTGTGCTGTGCTTGCTTCTACTTCTGCTGCTGTTCACTTCCATAGGAGCTGCTGGATTTTTATGGTCCGTGGGTGGAGGTAGGGGCTTTTAGCCTAGGGTTGATCAGGAGCAAAGGGCTAGGGTGGTGGTCTGGACATCCTCACCTTCTGGGTGAGCCTGGGACCCCCAGTCTAAGGGTCAGACGAAGGGTCAGACTAGTTCCTGAGTTCGCCTTGCCCATCTTACCATTTTGCCTCTTGATTCCCTATCCACTATACCACCCCTTGACACAGGCTTGGGGGAAGCCTAAAAGTCCATTTGGCCTATAGAAATTGACTATTGCTATGAAACGTTTGCAATATCTGGGGGCCCCATTGGAACTTTTGCATCGGGGCCCATGAGCTTCAAGTGACGGCACCATTGGTAACCATTATGGGCTGACCCAATCATGCAGTAGACGACCATTAGCCATCAGCACTTCCAGCGGCTCAGACCCCCTGATCACTTGGATGGGGTCTTCTTCTCTGGACACTTACAGGAGTTGAGTTTACCCTTTTCCTTGGTCTATTGCTGCAGAAATGTGGGGGATACCTGTGCGCCCGCTCAGCAGGCAGCACTGCTTGGATACAGAGATTAACTACAATCACTTATTCTTAATATCTGATGCTGGGACTAAATACCTGGTAATGTGAGCGATTAACAGGAGGTCATGGTGGAAACGCTGGCGTGTAATGAGTAACGTAGTGAGGTGACACACATCAGTACTTCCATGTGACGTCCATGGACCGGGATTGTTATGACTGTCCTCCCCCGAGTCCTCACATTACATGAGCCCAGGGTCCGGCAATGGTTCCCAGATCATTCCTGGCTTCACGGACCGGACCCGACACCGAGGTCCAAGAGAGGTCATGTCAATGTTTCCTTAAGGTGGGATCTTCCATGTGTTGTATCACCCCCGTGTAATATAATGGGGTATATAGCACAGACGGCACCAGGGAAATGTCAGTCATTGATGGACACTGCCCCGTCACCAGTGGGCACCAGTGGGTGCCAAACACATCCCAAAAGTGCAATTGCTTATGATGTAACACCAAAGCAAGACAAAACAGTACAAAAACATGCCAGTAAAAACTCATGATGCCAGTCAGGAGCACGAACATCACATGCCACAATCTACCCCCAATGTGCCAGCCAGGAGGGCGAACATCTGATACCACAATCTACCCCCAATGTGCCAGTCAGGAGGGTGAACATCTCATGCCACAATCTACCTCCAATGTGCCAGTCAGGAGCACGAACATCTCATGCCACAATCTACCTCCAATGTGCCAGTCAGGAGCACGAACATCTGATGCCACAATCTACCTCCAATGTGCCAGTCAGGAGGGCGAACATCTGATGCCACAATCTACCCCCAATGTGCCAGTCAGGAGGGCGAACATCTCATGCCACAATCTACCCCCAATGTGCCAGTCAGGAGGGTGAACATCACATACTGCAAACTACCCCCAATGTGCCAGTCAGGAGGGTGAATATCTCATGCCACAATCTACCCCAATGTGCCAGTCAGGAGGGTGAATATCTCATGCCACAATCTACCCCCAATGTGCCAGTCAGGAGGGTAAACATCACATGCCACAAACTACTCTAATGTGCCAGTCAGGAGGGTGAACATCTGATGCCACAAACTACCCCCAATGTGCCAGTCAGGAGGGCGAACATCTGATGCCACAATCTACCCCCAATGTGCCAGTCAGGAGGGCGAACCCCATCATGCCACAAACTACCCCCAATGTGCCAGTCAGGAGGGTGAATATCACATGCCACAATCTACCCCCAATGTGCCAGTCAGGAGCACGAACATCTGATGCCACAATCTACCCCCAATGTGCCAGTCAGGAGGGTGAACATCTCATGCCATAATCTACCCCCAATGTGCCAGTCAGGAGGGTGAACATCTCATGCCACAATCTACCCCCAATGTGCCAGTCAAGAGCAGGAACATCTGATGCCACAAACTACCCCCAATGTGCCAGTCAGGAGGGTGAACATCTCATGCCACAATCTACCCCCAATGTGCCAGTCAGGAGGGTGAACATCTCATGCCACAATCTACCCCTAATGTGCCAGTCAGGAGTACGAACATCACATGCCACAAACTACCCCCAATGTGCCAGTCAGGAGTACGAACATCACATGCCACAAACTACCCCCAATGTGCCAGTCAGGAGGGTGAATATCACATGCCACAATCTACCCCCAATGTGCCAGTCAGGAGTACGAACATCACATGCCACAAACTACCCCCAATGTGCCAGTCAGGAGGGTGAACATCTGATGCCACAATCTACCCCCAATGTGCCAGTCAGGAGGGCGAACATCTGATACCACAATCTACCCCCAATGTGCCAGTCAGGAGGGTGAACATCACATGCCACAATCTACCCCCAATGTGCCAGTCAGGAGCACGAACATCTGATACCACAATCTACCCCCAATGTGCCAGTCAGGAGGGTGAACATCACATGCCACAATCTACCCCCAATGTGCCAGTCAGGAGGGTGAACATCTGATGCCACAATCTACCCCCAATGTGCCAGTCAGGAGGGTGAACATCTGATGCCACCATCTACCCCCAATGTGCCAGTCAGGAGGGTGAACATCTCATGCCACAATCTACCCCCAATGTGCCAGTCAGGAGCACGAACATCTCATGCCACAATCTACCTCCAATGTGCCAGTCAAGAGCAGGAACATCTGATGCCACAAACTACCCCCAATGTGCTAGTCAGGATGGTGAACATCTCATGCCACAATCTACCCCCAATGTGCCAGTCAGGAGCACGAACATCTCATGCCACAAACTACCCCCAATGTGCCAGTCAGGAGCACGAACATCTCATGCCACAATCTACCTCCAATGTGCCAGTCAGGAGCACGAACATCTCATGCCACAAACTACCCCAATGTGCCAGTCAGGAGCACGAACATCTCATGCCACAATCTACCTCCAATGTGCCAGTCAGGAGCACGAACATCTCATGCCACAATCTACCCCCAATGTGCCAGTCAGGAGGGTAAACATCACATGCCACAATCTACCCCAATGTGCCAGTCAGGAGGGTAAACATCACATGCCACAATCTACCCCCAATGTGCCAGTCAAGAGCAGGAACATCTGATGCCACAAACTACCCCCAATGTGCCAGTCAGGAGGGTGAACATCTCATGCCACAATCTACCCCCAATGTGCCAGTCAGGAGGGTGAACATCTCATGCCACAATCTACATCCAATGTGCCAGTCAGGAGGGTGAATATCACATGCCACAATCTACCCCCAATGTGCCAGTCAGGAGGGTGAATGTCACATGCCACAAACTACCCCCAATGTGCCAGTCAGGAGGGTGAATGTCACATGCCACAAACTACCCCCAATGTGCCAGTCAGGAGGGTGAACATCTCATGCCACAATCTACCCCCAATGTGCCAGTCAGGAGCACGAACATCTGATGCCACAAACTACCCCCAATGTGCCAGTCAGGAGGGTGAACATCTCATGCCACAATCTACCCCCAATGTGCCAGTCAGGAGCACGAACATCTCATGCCACAATCTACCCCCAATGTGCCAGTCAGGAGGGTAAACATCACATGCCACAATCTACCCCCAATGTGCCAGTCAGGAGGGAAACTCACATGCCACAATCTACCCCCAATGTGCCAGTCAGGAGGGTGAAATCATCATGCCACAATCTACCCGCCAATATGTACCCAACGTCAGGAGGGTGAACATCACATGCCACAATCTACCCCAATGTGCCAGTCAGGAGGTGAACATCACATGCCACAAACTACCCCAATGTGCCAGTCAGGAGGGTGAACATCACATGCCACAATCTACCCCCAATGTGCCAGTCAGGAGGAGAACATCTCATGCCACAATCTACCCCCAATGTGCCAGTCAGGAGGGTGAACATCTCATGCCACAAACTACCCCCAATGTCCAGTCAGGAGCACAACATCTATGCCACAATCTACCCCCAATGTGCCAGTCAGAGAGCAGAACATCTCATGCCACAACTACCCCCAATGTGCCAGTCAGGAGGGTGAACATCACATGCCACAAACTACCCCCAATGTGCCAGTCAGGAGGTGAACATCACATGCCACAATCTACCCCCAATGTGCCAGTCAGGAGGGAACATCACATGCCACAACTACCCCAATGTGCCAGTCAGGAGGTGAACATCTATGCACAACTACCCCCAATGTGCCAGTCAGGAGGTGAAATCCATGCCACAATCTACCCCCAATGTGCCAGTCAGGAGCACGAACATCTATGCCACAATCTACCCCAATGTGCAGTCAGAGAAACACATGCCACAATCTACCCCAATGTGCCAGTCAGGAGGGTGAATATCTCATGCCACAAATCTACCCCCAATGTGCCAGTCAGGAGTCGAACATACTGATACCACAACTACCCCAATGTGCAGTCAGGAGGGGAAATCACATGCCACAATCTACCCCCAATGTGCCAGTCAGGAGGGTGAACATTGCATGCCACAACTACCCCCAATGTGCCAGTCAGGAGTGAACATCCATGCCACAACTACCCCCAATGTGCAGTCAGGAGGAAATCTGATGCCACAATCTACCCCCAATGTGCCAGTCAGGAGGAACATCTCATGCCACAATCTACCCCCAATGTGCCAGTCAGGAGGGTGAACATCCATGCCACAATCTACCCCAATGTGCCAGTCAGGAGGTAGAACATCTATGCCAAACTACCCAATGTGCCAGTCAGGAGGGCAACCTCATCATGCCACAATCTACCCCCAATGTGCCAGTCAGAGGGGAACATCTCATGCCACAGATTACCATGTCCAGTCAGGAGGGGTGAACAATCACATGGCACAAATCTACCACCAAGTGGCACAGTCAGAGGAGGCAACAGATTGATGCACAAGTCTGACCCAATGTGCCAGTCAGGGAGGGTGAATATGTCAATGGCCACATACTAGCCAATGTAGCCAGTAGGAGGGGAATTCCATGCCACAACTACCACTAATGTGGCAGTCAGGGGGGAACATCTGTCCAAGACTACCATAATGTGCAGTCAGGATGGGTAAATTATGCCACACTACCGCAATGTGCCAGTCAGGGGAGGTCGAAACATTGTGATGCCACAATCGTACCCAATGTGCCAGTCAGGAGGAAAGTCCATGCCAAAACTACCCAATGTCCAGTCAGGAGGGAAATACATGCCACAACTACCTGAATGTGCACAGTCAGGAGGGTGAAATGTCTAGGACCTGAAAATACCCCAATGTGCCAGTAGGAGGGTGAATTACATGCAAACTACCCGCAATGTCCAGTCAGGAGGGTCGAAATCAGATGCAAATACCCCCAATGTGCCAGTCAGAGGGCAAACTCATGCCACTACTACCCAATTGTGCATCAGGGCACGAACATCTCATGACAACAGCGCCATGTGCAGGTCAGTGGTGAATGATGCCATCTACACAATGGCAGTAGGGAGGTGAATCATGAGACACCAGTTCAGTAAGAGAGGAATCAGTCATGTGGGACTAAATGTGCAGTCAGGAGGGTGATAATTCAGTGCCAGCAATATCGCCAATGTATCATATGAATTATGCAATCTCATGTGAGTAAGGGCAATTGTATGGAATCGTATCTGTGCAGTCGGGGTGAAGTATCTCGTGCACAATGAAAATGACAGGAGGTGATACTGAACCATGTGATCAGGGCACGACATCTGATCAAAGGTATCAGAGTCGATATGAATACTACATGTGCTATCAGAGGGTGAAATCTCATGCAAACATACTGTGGAGCAGAATTCATGACAAATTAGCGCCATGTCATAGAGGTGATCACATGACTATACTACGCAATGTTGACGTCAGGGGTAATGTTCATTCACATACTAATGATGTTCAGGGATGTATGATATCGAACTACCTGTGCTCAGGTGAGAATTTCTGCAAACTACCCATGTGGTCAGGGGAAATTTCATGACTAATCTGTCAGTGAGTGAGGTATCTGATACCAATGAGTCAGTTCGGAGATGTATGCTGCACTCCAATGTGCAGTTCAGGAGATGTATTTCATGCACATCTAGGATTGTGCCTGGAGATGTATCTCTACTGTGTGAGGCATCTGAGAGATTTCTGTACTGAGGTGCGTTCTGGTGATATTCCTGTACAGGTAGCGGAGATGTATCTGATGCGGTATCTAATGTAGGAACGTATATGGTGGTAGGAATGTATTTTGACGCATGGTAGATTTGTAAATTGTACACAGTGTGGAGGATTGAATACGCGTGGTCTAGATATGGGCTATGGGGTCTGGAAGATGTATCGAACGAATGTGAGCGGGAGATGTATGAACATCAATGTGCATTAATGGTGAGTATATGTATGATGGTGTTGGAATAGATATGTTCTGACAGCGGTGGTCTGACTAGTATGCCTAAGACTGACTGGTGGTCAGGAGCATGTATATGTTCTGTACAAGGGTCATGTATGCCAGTTATGAGGTGTAGTCGTAGAGATCTGTAATGCTGTGGTTCCTAGGAGATTTCTGTACTAATGATGGTCGGGAGACAATGTGCAGTGGTACGTAGCTGATGGGTCTAGGAGATGTATTTTGCACATGAGTGATTCGGTGATGATTTGTACAATGGTGGTCTGGGAATGTATTTCTGACCAATGGTGGTTCTGGTGATGATTTCTGTACTAATGATGGTCAGGTGATGTATGCGTACTGTGGATTTCTGGAGATGTATTCAGTACTGATGGCTGAGATGTATTTCCTGTACTAATGGTGGTTTGTGATGTATTCTGTAACTGATGGTGCTCTGGAGATGTATTTCTGTACTGCATGGTGTCTTAATCATGTATTCTGACGTGATTCTGAGAGTATCTGATGCCATGTATCATATGTGACAAGTCACATAGCTGTGTAGATTATCTAAGGTACAAGTATATGTATTATGATAATTCGTATATGTGGTCTGATATGCATTCTAAGGATACTATGTTTGTAGTTCATGTGAGGCATGTATTTATGCGGTTTGTGATAATGACCAGTCATGCAGTCTCTGATGTATTTCGACCTGTAG
Organism: Allobates femoralis; assembly: GCA_033576535.1. Taxonomy (NCBI): domain Eukaryota; kingdom Metazoa; phylum Chordata; class Amphibia; order Anura; family Aromobatidae; genus Allobates; species Allobates femoralis. The sequence continues at coordinate 23,512,669 of JARQOC010000003.1, forward strand.
GGTTTCTAGTGTGTTCCGGCTAGAGTTAGGGAGATTGGCGTCTGACAGGGTTAGGAGATCGATAATGAGCAGATTATTCTGTACATATGTGTTATGTGTGACGTGAGCACGTATGGGCATGACGTGGGTTCTGGACCTCGGAAGTCATGGGTCGTTGATATATGCTGGATGTACTGTATGTGGTTTGGAGTATTATGACTGAGATACAGTATTTGACAGTGGTTGGTAGATGTATCTGGACATCTAAGTATTGTGACATTCAGGTGAAATTTTACTGGTCACAGTATTAGGGTGTCTAGGAGTAGTTGTTGACTGGGGTACATGTTTTTCATTATCCTGGGATGGTTTAAATCAGTATTTCGAAGTGGTCAATGAGGAAAGCCTGTTAAGGTTCGTAATGTATTGACAATCTATGGTAAATCTGCACGAGATTCCATACTATGGGACCCTAATGAATTTCTACTTAGTTGTCTAGATATTGCGTACAGAACTGCGGACAGCGTCTAATTTAAATAGATCTTTAATGCATTCAGTGAGGCATGTAACAACATGAGTGGAAGATGCGCTATAATAGCAGTAAAGCATGCTGTTGAAGAGAGGGACAGAGAGTGGTCATTGGGCAGTGATGAGAAGGTTCCTGGTCTCAAGGCAAGGGTCACAAAACAGATAGAATGCATGCTGAAGCAGGGCCCTCAATACAACCAGAGACCTACATGGGGTCCAGTGCTGAATATGTGCATGATCCATCAAATTGCAGTCACCTGGAGGAATCGCGACTTAATCTCAATATGGACAAGCTTTAATTCTAAACTAAGCAGAGTTAATGCACAATCTATCAGCGTGTATATACTCACCGTCAGGATTCAGCCATCACATGGCGACCCCCTATCATATGCAATTTTCATTACTTACGGTCACCTGACATCTAATTAATGAGCGATCACAAGAAACTGCCGGAACAGCAGGTCAATAAAAAGCTCATTCAATGCCAGTCAGGGGCAGGAAAGCAGCACAATGAAGAGGAGAAGATGGCGGCTCACCCCAAGACTCAGCAGTAAGGAGTCAATGCTTGTTTTAGAGGAGGGAGAGGCAGACGATGGTCCCTGGGAGGATGAGGAAGGCTTCCCAGAGTTCTTCATAGGCCAAGGTCACAGAAACAGGATAAGATTGCCAGCAGGACCCCAACTACGAGACCCAAGACCCTACATGTGGGGTCACCAGAGCTGCTAATATGTGATTGGATGACTTCATGTGAGTGCAGTGATGTCACCGGACTGCGTAACCTGTATGATGATGTCACACCTGTATGTATATCTGTGGTTAGGACGTGGCGAGGAGGATGTCCCTATATACATATATAATATTACTAGTTGCCAGGAACGCTCGCAGCTCTCCGGTGATCACACACTTCGCACTTCTTAGGGTAATAACAATTTCCAGCTAATTGTACCGTCACTGTCCTGACACGGCTCAGCGCTCCGCCCAATGTGACCTATAATTCCTGCTCAGCCTCCATTACCTTCCAAAGTGTCCTAAATAATTACTCATTAAAGGCTGAAGTTGCAGCGGACGGGACACTGACTGATGGCTCCTCCGCACCCATTCGGGTTAATCAGTCATCGCTGCTCATTGTAATGAGAAATCTGCAGTTAAATATTACAAAGCGCGACTATGTGAAGGGTTCATGACCACTAATAATATGTACAAGTCCGATCCCGCGGTGCCACCACAGCTCCATATAGATGTACGCTCCCCGCGGTGCCCTGCTCCCACGCCTCAGCTCATATAGACGTACGCTCCCCGCGGTGTGACCCAGCTCCATATAGACGTGCGCTCCCCGCGGTGTGACCTCAGCTCTATATAGATGTACGCTCCCCGCGGTGTGACCTCAGCTCCATATAGACGTACGCTCCCCGCGGTGTGACCTCAGCTCCATATAGACGTACGCTCCCCGCGGTGTGACCTCAGCTCCATATAGACGTACGCTCCCCGCGGTGTGACCTCAGCTCCATATAGACGTACGCTCCCCGCGTGTGACCTCAGCTCCATATAGATGTCGCTCCCCACGGTGTGTGACCTCAGCTCCATATAGATGTACACTCCCCCGGTGTGACCACAGCTCCATATAGACGTACGCTCCCCGGGTGTGACCTCAGCTCTATAAAGACGTACGCTCCCCGCGGTGTGACCTAGCTCTATATAGACGTACGCTCCCCGCGGTGTGACCTCAGCTCCATATAGACGTACGCTCCCCGCGGTGCCACCACAGCTCCATATAGATGTACGCTCCCCGCGGTGGCACCACAGCTCCATATAGACGTACCTCCCCGCGGTGTGACCTCACTCCATATAGACGTATGCTCCCCGTGTGTACCTCAGCTCATATAGACGTACGCTCCCCGCGGTGTGACCTCAGCTCCATATAGACGTACGCTCCCCGGTGTGACCTCAGCTCCATATAGAACGTACGCTCCCGCGGTGTGACCTGAGCTCCATATAGATGTACGCTCCCCGCGGTGTGACCTCAGCTCCATATAGATGTATGCTCCCCGCGGTGTGACCTCACTCATATAGATGTATCTCCCGCGGTGTGACCTCAGCTCCATATAGATGTACGCTCCCCGGGTGTGACCTCAGCTCCATATAGATGTACGCTCCCCCGGTGTGACCTGAGCTCCATATAGACGTACGCTCCCCGCGTGTGACCTCAGCTCCATATAGACGTACGCTCCCCGCAGTGTGACCTCAGCTCCATATAGACGTATGCTCCCCGCGGTGTGACCTCAGCTCCATATAGACGTACGCTCCCCGCG